>CANUEY010013230.1:0-13981 GCA_948099555.1 Croton setiger | reverse complement strand
TCATGAGGGAGAAAATGAATTTAGAATTATTGAAAGAAAGGAAGAAGCAAATTGAATCATGTAAAGAACAAGTTCGAAAGAAAAAAAAAATAGATCATGATCGCAAAAAAAAAAAAAAAATTGAAGAAATATTAGAGGATTGAAGAAGAAGTCAAGCACTGGAAAGACATCAGTCTTGAGGAGAGAAGATTATCAAATAACAATCAATCAAAGAAATCATCATCAACAATATTCAGAAAAGGATGAAACCCTAAAATTCAATAAAACTCTGAAAATTCAATAAAATTGATCAAGAACAAATTGAATGAACAAATATAGAAGAAATCATCACCAAATCAAAGAATCGAGTAAAAAAAATTATTAAAAGATTGAAGAAATAAGGGATTAGATCGAATCAGAAGAAAGAAATTGAATTTGAAATTGAATCGGAAAAGATGAAAAACAACTGAAGTTAAAAGGTAAATCTAAGAACAGAAACTGATTAAAGAAGAATTTGAAAATTAATTACCAATTATCATGAAGAATTCGAAGAGAAAATGATAAAGATTTGATGAAGATGAATCATGAAGTCGACAAGAAGGAAGCAGAGGACAATGAAGAAAAGAAAAAGAATATCGGTGGAGAGAGATGGGAAATATTTGCTCTGATACCATATTAAAATTTCAATTTCCATAATGCTCTCTCAAATTTTATTATTCACTAAAACATCTATTTATACACAAAATTCTCAAAACAGAATACTAAACTACTCATTACAATTTTTACTAATTTCTACAATACCCCTATATTCCTAATAGCTTTAAAGTTTGATTTGTATTTTTAACATGAAGTGAGAATTGTGATGACTTGATCTCAAATCTGCGTGGAAACGTCTTTGATGATAATCCAAGTGTCGTAGACTTGCTATTAAATTCTCTTCACAAGTTTTGTTGACGATTGTTGAACGAACATTCGAACTTTTGAGAAGATGTTGCATCTTTAACTCGCTAGAGCTTCGAGACTTGATTTTCTTCTCAAGCTTAAATCTTCTTACCCCTAAACTGAAGAGAGATAGCATATTTATAGAAGTTTGGAGACGCTCACCCACCAAGCAAAACTATTTGTTTGGTCCGCTTGGCACACTTTTATTTTTTCCATATTTTTACATTTAAACTGATATTTCCCAATAATTATTATTTAAATACTAACTAAATTAGTCACTTAAAATAAATTATTTATTTTACCAATTAATAATTAATTTATTGTTTTCTTTAACTTTTCGTGCAGACACATATAAATAATAAAGGCTTAATTTAAAAATTATAAATATAAAAATAATGAGTATCCTATTGAAAAATATAGACATAATTGAATAGGAATCAAAATTTTACAAAAGATAATAATAATAAAATGTAAAGTGAATAGTGAGGGAGTGTGAATTGTGTCAGGTAAAATATATATGATATGAAACTGTTCATAAATAATTAAAATGGTGTTAGATTTAGAATGCATTGAAAATTGCTAGCTCATCTTGGAATGGTGTATGAGTTATATTGGTTAATTAATATACAATTTTTTTAAAGAGAGTTAATTATATATTTATTGATTGTAAATATTATATTTGAAATTTTTTTTTCAGTGAATATAAATAAAGGAAATTGATTATATTTTTAGTGGGATTAAATAAAAATTATCTGCTCCTACTTCTGCTATTTGATGCAATCTCTGCACCCTCATTGGATTTAAAAAAAATAATATTATAATGCTGCTTTTTCATTCGACCCGCATTGACCATAAGCAAATCGAATAAGCAAAGAATGTGCTGGAAAATTTGGTTAAGAAAAAAAGTTTTAATCTGGGAAAATTGGATATTTTAAACAAATTGAAGGAGTAAATTGGACTTTTTTCCTTTTGTCTCTACTATTTGTCTTAGCATTTTCAAATCACGCCCATTTAAAAAAAAAAAAAGAATTGTTTTCTATTTTTCTTTCTGCTTATAAATAATTGCAGAAAGTGATGGGAGAGGAGCCAAAAGAGTGGGACCATCCCCACGTCTTCTATCTATAAATTAAAACCTTAATTAATCTTATTTTCTTTTTATAATCATAAAATTTGTTTCTCATGTCAATTTTATCTGATCATTTGAAATGGATTATTGTTTGATTATTAGATGGACCCATTATTTTTAATTCATAATTCTTTTCAAATTTAATTTCTTTCTTTTGGGAAAAGAAATAAAAAGGATTTTGGATAGGATATAGATTAAGCTCGCCGTGCTGTCTTAAAATAATACTGACAACTATAATATTTGGGCCACAACAGGCTCCTCTTGGGCCAGCTAGAGCCTCCATCAATGTTCAAAAAGGTTTTACGTCTGTGGGTCCACCTTTTAGGCTCTTCTTCAAACTGGTCCAGCCGTGGACTTACTTCAGTTCTGTTTCCCATATTATCCCATTTGTTAAACCTTCAACAAACACTAATTTCAATTCAATCATTAATAAATTAATGTCATTTTCTTATAAAAATTAAAATTAAACTATAAAATTCTGATTGCAATTTTTTTTTTTATTTTAAAAAACGGGGTGAATAGTGACATAGGGATTGTTTTGTTTGTTACTGGCTCATTAAAAATTAAAATGAAGCGATTTTTTTTTTTTTTATAAATAGATAATAAAATAATATGAAATATAAAATTGTTTAGTGCCGGAAGCATATTTATAAAATATAATATGGTAGTGGTGCTGTTTTCAAATTTTGGAGCACTAATTTTTTGAAATGGGAATTTAGAATTGCAAGAACCTTTTTTCATGAATGAATGATTATTGTGCCTTAAGTCAAAACGACAGTAATGAATTTTTGAAGCTGAAAAATTTTTACTGTCACTTTTTAGTTTTTCAAATTAAATGGCTTCCTTTTCACTTTTGTTTTGTTGCAACTTTTTTCGTCCACCACCTTCCAGATTTGATATTACGGGAATAGACTACACGACACCTTCTAATAATTGAATATTAAATATTGAAAATAAAAATTATATAAATTCTCATTAATATATTTATTTGTCTAGTTTAATATCGAAAATAAAAGATAAATTTTGAGGTAGAAAATTATTATTTTTTATCATTATAAAGATGAACAAAATTCAGTTTGATCTTTTAAATATTTTTAAAGTGTCTAACAAAGTGATGAACTAAAAATATTATATTAAAATCTAAGTACTAAGTTATTGAATTTTCCAATATATAGAGGCTAAATTATAATTAATTCTAATCTTATTTTATTAGTTGAACCATAGTTGAGAGAATATTTTCTATAAATTTAGAGTTGTACAATAGTGCAAATTGAAATCTCCCAGTTATGATGGGGAAATACAAAAAATTATGTTGCTTGGCTTTATGCAATTTTCCTTCATAAAAAACAAGACTTTGTGTTGTGTAATTTGGATAGTCAACTTAATTAGTTAGCACTAGCAGTAGTATAAAAGATTTTACATCGAGTAATGAGTACTATTTTATTAACTTTTCTACCGAATTTCCCCCTTAATATATAAATCATTCAAATTTATATGAGCCAGTCAGTTGAGATTTTCCTTTTTTTTAACTTCCTAATCTTCACAAATCAATTTATTTCCTTATGATTTAGAAAAGTTACAATTCCTAATTTCCTTTCTAAACCCACAATTTTAATATATTAACATTTTTAAAAATTTTAATCATATATATAACTTCAGGTCAATATATATGTTTGTTAAAAAAAGTGAATATAAATGGTAAAGAAATAAGCTTTTTTAGAAAGAATTTTCAATAAATTTCTACTACAGTCTCTCTAATTAGTTGTATCATTTGTGTACATTCATTCACTAACTAATAAATTACATTTACATTCACTGAACCTACCTTACCAAACACCACAGCACTTTCATTTTCAACAAAATAAAAACATCACAGTGATAATAACCCACCCTAAGACTAAATAGTACCATACGACACCAACCTAATTTTTTCAAAAAATGTCGTTTTCCTGGAACTAGCAAAAAGCAGCCCTGGAAATAACAAAATTTTTGGAAGTTCAAACTGTTTCTCCGTCCCGCTCACGCTCCGCTTATATCAACAACACACAACGCCACTCTCACCATCTCTTTCAAAAACATCTAAAACCTCCTTTTTCTCTTTCTCTAGCTAGCTGTACTCCTCTCTTCACTGCTACTGACGCTTTCGGAGCTCCCAAGAACTAAGTAAGCTTTAGCTTTCTCTTTCTATCTCTCTTCTTCATCCCCTTTTTTCAAGCTTTGAATGAGTATAGATATGATAATGTCTTGCTGCTGTTGGATAGATCAGAGCCGCAGATTCTGTTGAAACTTTGATATGATTTTAGAGTTTGTTTTTGTATAGATCTGTGGCCGAGATTCTTTTCTCCATATATTTCTCAGCGTGCGTTTCTCTATTTGATTTGACATTGGCGTTGCTCGATGAAACATTCATCTTTGTCGTTGGCTTGGAATTGTGTGGATTTTGTTAGTGCATTGTGTTTTTTCCTTTCTATTGTGCAATTTTAATCTGTTATTAGCTTGTTAATGGAGGAATTTGGTTCTGTTTCTGGTCATGGTGTTCTGTTTTCTCCATTTGGTTTCCTTATTTTGTTCTAATTTTGAGTTTGACTATTTAACGCTAAGATAAATTCACGTAGTTAGGTGTTCGACCTTTTCTTTTTGAATCTGTCTTTTGTGTAATTAATGATAAAATGTCCAGAATATGTCGATCTTATTTGGAAGATTTCAAACTTTGTAACGAGTGCTTCATTGAATGAAAAATGCATTTATTTTGGAAACATAACAAACATCGCCTGCTTCTACAGTGGGCGACTGTACTGAAAATGAAAACTCTGTTTTTGTGGTTGAGTATGTTCAGCTAATTTGAAATCTCAACATGTTTATAGATTTTTATTACTTTTCAGTCTTTAGTTTACCCATATGAATAGACAGTCTGCATATTCAATTCTAATAGTAGTTATTTCTGGATTTTGGTTAGTGACAGTAAGGAAAAGAAGGTTTGACGAGTTTATGTAGCATTTGTGAACTAAAAATGCAGATGAACCTAATTTTTGGTGTGGTTAAGCATATATTTTGAACATAGGTAATTAAAACATGGATGATGGAAGGATAACTTCATAATCTGATATAGATTTTGGTGATTTGCACACGATATGGTTGCTTATGATTTAGGCCTATAATTTTACTGCACTAGTTGCTAGCTACTGTGCTTCTTTTTCGCCTCATTGTTTTTTTCCCGAACATACAGAAGGTCTCTTTGGGTTGATGCTTTGCCTAGACTATGGCAAATGACATTTATCTCAGCTTGGATCCTTGCTTCTTTTTCATATATCTGATATTTGAATTGCCATATTGCAGGTTCAATGAAGAGTAAGTCGATTTAAAATTGTATTTTGCTCTTCCTGAAGGCAAGCAAATATGTATAAAGAAAACACAATTGCTGCCAAAGTTGAAGAGCCCACCACCCGAATCACTCGTGCTCGAGCACGAGCAAAAGCCATGGAGAATTCTGGGGGGATATTTCGTGCCCCACGACCTCCTGCTAAACAGGGCCCGAAGCATGTGCCTAGAGCCCATACTAAAAGAACAGCATCAGATGATAATAACAAAGCTTGTCTGACTGCAATTTCTGGTCTTCAGAATAAGAGACGAGCAGTGCTCAAAGATACGACTAACTTAATTCCTGAACATTCGCATGCAAATTGTGACAGTGGAGCTAAAGTTCCGGTAATTTTATGCAGTTATCCGGTTGGTATTTCTGAATTATTATTTCAAGCTGATGTTTTTTAAAGTAAACTTGTTGGCGCAAGGGAAAGGTGTAGTGCTAAATAGTTGATAAGAGTCCCAATTAGTAGAATTTGATAAATAGTAATTCTAAATACATAAGAAAACAAATAACTAATGCCAAACAGGGAAGAAAATAGAAAATAAAATAAAACTAGGAAACTAATAACTAATCCTAAAACAGAGAAGAAAACAGAAAATAAAAGAAAACTTCTTAAACAATTAAAAGCATCCTAAAATACTAGGGAAACATAATTAAATTCCTAAATTCTCATAACTTGTCATGAGAATTTAGGTCTATCTTAGTTACAACTTACCAAAAGTTACTTGTTATTGTTAAATATTGTATGGTTGCTGAAGATCGGAGCTTACTGACTGTTGACTTTGCTTCACAGACTAAAAAGCAGGTTAAAGAATGTACTGCAAAGAAGAATACAGAGGAAGGTGCGAACATCTCTATGGAAATTTCAGATGCTGAAGAGGATGTGAAAACACAGTTAGCTGAAGAACTGTCAAAAATAAGGATGGTGGAAGCACAAGAGGTCACTTTACCAGCCAAGGCACGAGGAAAGCAACAAACCTGTCATGGAGAAAGAGAAGGGGTTGCAGCAGGTTGTTAATGGTTTGCAACTTTGCATATAACATTATCCTAAATGATGTATGGGGTTGAACTAATCTTTGGATTAAAACATGTTGATTTGTTTGCCTAGAAAGGGAAACAAAACCTTTTAAAAAAAATTAAAAATTAAGAAAATGTGATTGTTGTGGTTGACGTTTGCTGGTGATAGGTGATAGTACGAGAATGAAAGATACATGCGAACATTGTTATGTTTTAATATGTACCTAAATGACAATTTTTAATTGGTTTTATGTAGAAGAAAATAAGATTTACAATAAACTGGAGTCGAGTGGTTCGGACATTCTGGATATTGATTCAAATCTAAAAGATCCTCAGAGCTGTGGATCGTATGCCTCTGACATATATAATAATACACGAGTTAGAGAGGTTGGTGTCTAATTTGATACTCTGATTTGCACTGTTCAAACAGAACTGTTGTCACTAAAACTCACTTTTTATCAGCCGGCATATTTAATACTAACTTATGCACCTCTATGTCCCTTCAGCTTGATCAGAGACCTTCAATCAATTACATGGAGAAATTGCAGCATGATATCACTCCAAGCATGCGAGGAATTCTGATTGATTGGCTTGTGGAGGTGAGTAAAATATCGTATAAGGCACGTACTTTGAAACAGGCATAGTTATAAACGATTTGCTTCTTTGTCCTTCAAATACAAGGACAACTCATTGTCTTTTGGCACCATTTAAGCCAGAAGGTTGAAAATACAACTTTCATGGCTATTCACTGCTTATCCATTTTGATTCGCTACTGGGTACAGAAAGTTCAAATCTGATGATTGGTTTTCAGAATACATTGACTAGAAATTGCAAAGTTATGCTGTGCAAAGCCTTTTAAGACGACATTGAGTTTTTCTCATCTAAGTCGTGAACTAAATTTAACTCTTTTTTTTTTTTAATTCATTTATTGATTTAGATGCAAATGGATTACCGACTGATGATTTATATGATCTCTTTCAGGTTTCAGAAGAATATACACTTGTCCCAGATACACTTTACCTTACAGTTTATCTCATTGATAGATTCCTCTCTGAAAATTATATTGAGAAACAAAGGCTCCAACTGCTTGGTGTTACTTGCATGCTGATTGCCTCGTAAGTTTCATGGGTGGTTATTAACTTCGTGGAATACGATGTACTGCTTTTCTTTGAGTTTTGAAGTCAAATTAAACTCAGCAAGAGTCAAGGAGGCTAACAGAATTGTATATGATGATTGCAAAATTGATGTTGAATTAAGATAAAAAAAAAAAAAAAATTGCCTTATTAGCTTGATAGGATACGCACTTCATTATTTTATGATTTATAGTTTTTCAAATCGTTTCTTATGGCTACTTCACATTAGTACATTTGGTGTCTTAGACATTTTTACATCTTCATTTTCATTTCCATAGTTGTTTTCACCAACTGGTTGTTTTTGCTTCTTTGCCATTTTGACTGCAGAAAGTATGAGGAAATTTGTGCACCAAGAGTAGAAGAATTTTGCTTCATCACTGACAATACTTACACTCGAAGAGAGGTATACTGCTTGGCTACATGTCATGTTGATGTCCTGGTTATCAATTCTGCTAATCTATATATGTATTGACATTTTGTTAAATTTTGTCAGCTTAGCACACATATGTTTCACCTATAAGCTTCCTTCAGTTCTGTTGGACCATAGGAATTTACCGTCCTAAAATGCTGAGAAAATTTTTGAGAGAACAAGTACAAGTGAAAAAGACAGCATCTTTCTGCTAAAAAAAAGAGAGCATTTTAGCTGTTGGCCCTAAAAAAGAAAACTAAACTATTTTATATTTTTTTCATTAAAAGATAAATTTCTTTAACAAATTGCCATAGAACAAAATTCTGATTTGTGAAGTGTACAAAGAGCCTTGGCAAACTAGCATATTTGAAGTTACTTTTCAAAATGATAACGACATGCCAAAAATCTATTCTAGGTCCCTTTTCAAATAGGAAGCTTAGTTGCTTCCCGCTGATACTCCGGTTCCTAATGCAATATTATGACCAGGTATTGAAAATGGAGAGTCAAGTTTTGAATTTCTTGTACTTTCAGATCTCTGTTCCTACCACAAAAACTTTTCTGAGGTAAAATATCATATTCTGCTGTTGCCAAATTGTGCCAACTAATATTAAAGCTGTACTTAACTTTCTAAACCTGATGATCTTCAGGAGATACACTCAAGCAGCACAGGCCTCTTACAAGGTATTCGAAATGGAAACCATTTATAGGAAGTAACTTTTAGAAAATCAAGTAATCATGAAATAAGCAAAAACAGTTTCTGACACTGCTCTGATATAGGATTCGTGTATTGAACTGGAGTTCCTGGCAAATTATTTATCAGAACTGACTCTTGTCGAATATGACTTCCTAAAGTTCCTACCTTCCCTTGTAGCTGCGTCTGCTGTGTTTCTTGCTCGGTGGAATCTTGATCAGTCAGAAGATCCATGGGTATCAACCTTTTGCTTCCCCTTTTTTGCTTCATTTATGTTTTTATTTCCGTTCTATTTCTGAAGAAAAACATTTTGTAGAATCCAACATTGGAGCACTATACCGGCTACAACAAAACAGAACTAAAAAATACGGTACTTGCACTTGAAGATTTGCAGCTGAACACCAACGGTTGTCCTCTTAACGCTATACGTGAAAAGTACAGACAACAGAAGGTAATATAAGCACACTAGTAAGTAGAAATAGAATAGTTATACAAGACAAAAGGGTTTTACTTCTATTTAAATAGGCATACAAGACAACAAGGGTTTTTAGGCTGCAATTGGCCCTGAATGAATAATCAAGTAATATAAGCACACTAGTTAGTAGAAATAGAATAGTTCAGCTTAAGCTCAATGAACCAAATTTAATCCATTTTCTAGCTCTAGTTATGTTAGAGTTAATTATATTTTTTAAGACATCTAATTTTATGTTTCAACAACAATTATATCCATATTCTATAGGTCCCTTGCCATATTTTTCATAATTGTTTTTTTATTTTTATAAATTAACAATGACAGTTCAAGTGCGTGGCAACATTGACTTCTCCAAAACGAGTTTCATCTCTCTTCGAAAGAATTGAAGAATAGGCGGGGCTTACTTTTAACCTCGCAGCACCATAAAGTTGAGGGTAAACTTGATTCTAAATCAGAACAAAATAATTTCTTTTCTTCATTTTCCCCTGTGACAGAAGACACATCAGTGTCATTGTTGTAACTTGTAATGTTCTTACCTTAATTTCTCTCTTCCTTCGGAGCTTCCAGACCGAAAATCAGTGACAGTGTAACCAGTAACTGGGTGTGTAAGCAAGTAATTTCATGTGCCTCGAGCAGAATAATAGTAGTTGTTTTTAACTTCCCTTTCTGTAGGAAGTTTTGACAGTAGCTTCGTTCCAACTTGGCACCGGGAAATGTACCTATTTCGAGATCACATTTGTATGTAAACCTTGTGAATTATATAAGGGAAAAAAAATTATAAATACTGTGCTTCTTACTTTTCTTACGTCTATTACGAGCAGGGTGAATGAGAAAATATTTACTCGGAGAATTCGGTTTCAGTGAAGTCCAGATTAATCCGATTTTGATTCATATGCTACAAAAATTGATAGATTTGTCATTGATACGCATAAATGACTGGCGTTTAGAAATTACTAGTATATAAATGTTGCGGAAATGCATTTTACTGTTACAATGTTTTTAATATGTCATGATGTAAATTTTTATGATTTTCTTTATTATAATTCCTGTGCTCTAGAACTAATTATTTATCTTTACGTTTTACATTATTTCTTCTCTTTAGTTTTCCATTAATTAGCAATTTAGTCCTATGTAATTTGCTGTGTAAGTAATCCATGGACAGATTATGTGTGGATAGGGTGAGGGAAGGGAATTAATGAAAGGGTAAGAGAGGACAAGAATACTAGAAAATTGATGATGGTTTGGAAGAGTTTAATTAACCCAAGATAAAGAGGTATATTAGCTATAAAATAAAGTTTTATCCTTGTTGGCTTGCACTTCAAATGGTGTAAGAATGGATTTTACATACTGTTAGGTAAATTTTACTAATCATTTTCATTATACACCCTCCTTTAATATTGTTCTAAGCAACAGCACCTACAAATAATCCATTGTGTGTCAGAAATGTCATGGGTGACACAAAAAGTCGGTTTGCTTTGTTAAAAAAACAATTTCAAGCCCTAAAACGTGATCGCAAACTGTGGCACTAGAAAGCCAACCTTGGGGGTTTATCAGGATACACAAATTTACACCAGAAAACCACCTCCAAGGCTCTTGCGAGCGACATACAAAAATGTTCTAGTGCACGTTGTCGTGCCATGGATGTCTCAAAATGTCGGACGAAAACCCACCTCCAAGGCACCATCCTAAGATGTCCCCTTACACGTTGATGCCAAAGTGTTTCAAAAAGTCATCTGCCATGATGTAAAGACGAGTTTTGGCCCTTAAAATACAGTCGCACTTTTACTTAACCAATTTATAACCTTCAATGAACTGCAACAGTGTTACGTTGGAGAAAATGAGTCAATTGATTATTAAAAATGGTATTTGCATAATGCTCTCTCAAATTTTATTATTCAGTAAAAGACCTATTTATACACAAAATTCTCAAAATAGAATATTAAACTACTCATTACAATTTTTACTAATTTCTACAATATCCTTATATTCCTAATAGCCCTCTCAAATTGAACATGGTAATGTTGAAGATTAGATGAGAAACAAAATATTAATGCTAAACAAAAAAAAATTACTTGTGAAACAAAAACAAAAACAAAAAACATAAGCAAACTATCATTCTATGATTTCTGAAATGTCATCCATGGAAGATTCTGCAACTTGAATAAAGATGTGCAGATGGATGTCAACCTCATCTGTTGTTCATATAAAAGTGGACAAAGCAGGATTGCAGTGAAAATTGCCCAAACAGATTCAAAACTGCCCAAATCAAAACTGAAAACTCCTCCATTAGTTAGCCTCCCTTACTCCAAACAGTCTCTCAATTTTGAAGATTGTGATTGCAATAATCATGAAGCTTGCATTCTGATCTCCATAAGAACATCTTCAAACTTAGATCATAGGAGCAGAAGAATTCCTACATCCTTAACAATTCCATATTACAGAAACACAAGCAACTACTTCAATAACAGAGTAGCTCACAAATATATAGCACAAAATCCTAGTAGCAAAGTTGCATTGCTTTCCAAACAGAATCCAATCAGAAATTCTCAAAACAGAGCAAGAGAATGAAATTAACATATGAGGGAGTACTATAGCAGATTTTCTCTGCTACGGACAAATCAACGTATATGAAGAAATTAAGGATCATTCGAGATGAAGGAAGATTGAATATGAAAATTCAGATTCGAAAGACAAAATTTGGTGAATAAAAAAGATAAAGAAAATTGGAGAATTATTGAGAGAAAGGAAGAGAAGAGAACAAAATCATTAATGAGAAAGAAGCAAATTGAATCCTATAAAGAATAGGTTCGGAAAAAAAATATAATGATCGCAAAAAAAAAAAAAGAAGAAAATTGAAGAAATACTAGAGGATTGAAGAAGAAGTCAAGCATTGGAAGACATCAGTCTTGAGGAGAGAAAATCATCAAATAACAATCAATCAAAGAAATCATCATCAACAATATTCAAAAGAGGGATGAAACCCTAAAATTCAATATAAATCTGGAAAAATTTAATAAAATTGATCAAAATCAAACTTGAATGAACAATTATAGAAGAAATCATCATCAACATTGAAAATAAATCATCATCAGAAAACTAAATTGAAGATTGAATTGGAAGAAGAAATCAAACGTGAATTTGAAATGAAAAGATGAAGAATACCTTGACTTAAAAAGTAAATTGAAGAATTGAAACTGATTGAAGAAGAACTGAAGATCAAATACCTTGAACTTGAGAAGAAAAAAAAAATTAATGAAGAATTTGATGAAAATTGATGCAGAAGAATGCGAGCATTTGCATAATGCTCTCTCAAATTTTATTATTCACTAAAACACCTATTTATACACAAAATTTTCAAAACAGAATACTAAACTACTCATTACAATTTTTACTAATTTCTACAATACCCTTATATTTCTAATAGAAGACCTCAAATATTACTTATTTTCTTAGACGTAGTTTGACCAACCTACCATTGACATGCCACTTATTCCTATTTTGTTAGGATCTATATCTTCTCTTTGTGTAAGATAATCAGCTAGTTTTATCATGTCCCAGACCTGCAGCAAATCTTAGCCTTTTCAAATCAAATGATCAAAGAATTATATAATTCTAAGCGTAATTACTTCAACTAATGAATATAGAAGTAAATTAGTGTGTCATATATGAATGGCATGGTATCACCATTTTTCCAGGACGATACAAGAGCCTGTGCACCAAATACAATATGTCAAATCACTTTCAAGTTGAACTATTCGAGATGCCAAAACAGTACATCAGTCTCTTACTCACATCTCGATTCGCATGTTTATGAGTGGCGCGTTCACCATGATAGCGAGAGTCAGCTGCAATCGCCACATATCCCCGCGAAGCATAGGCCTAAACAGACCAACACCAACTTCTTCTAACGACAATCATATATATATATATATATATATATATATATATATATAAAATCAAAGACAATTAGTGAATCTGTATCTATATTCCTCAAGCATAGGACGGAACCATTCTTTGTTCTGATTAACACCGTGCAAGAAAATAACTGCAGGCTTTCTTCCTTTGGTATCCTTCATACTTAGAATTAGCAATGGCAAACGCCCTTGCTCTCCTTCCTATTCATGTTAATTAATCTTAAAGTAGTACAACAACAGTGATTTGAGCATACCTCAATTATAACATTAAGGTTCAATTATTACCAGAAGTGAGATTTGAGCTTACCTCAGTAATAACATAAAGATTTTCTTCTATCAGTTTTTCCTTAAAATTCTCTGTCTCCACCTTGGGACAAAAGTGCAGGGCCTGCCAAACAACAAAATCAAGATTGATTTAGTTCTTTCAACTCTAAAAACGAAATCATTTCAAAAGGATTTATCCCAACAAAAATCACAACTAAGACCTCACTATGAGCTCGCTGTTTCCTGATACATTGGCTCCGTAACAGGTTTTCCATGTTCTACTGATAATTGAACTGCGACGAACAATAATTCAAATGAATAAAAGACAGAATGATAGCAACTTCTAAGTTACATTATCCGAAATCAAATGAAGGTTGTTAGAAATGATTTTGAATATGAAAACATGACATACCTTGAGCAGATCTTCTGCTACGAAGTGTTTCAATGAATTGATTTCTGAGTTTGATTCTTTTACCATTGCCCCTTTTTGGAAAGAATTTAAAGTTTTGGTATTTGAAAGAAAGAGGTTAGAGCTTGAGCTTGGTGTTCGTTAATGGCAGCTCGGAGAACTGTAAATTGCAGAGCTTGTGAGGTAGCAGAGCAATTGTCAATTTCTATTTTAAAACCGAATATTGGATTAATTAAATTTCCATTGGGTCCCACACTTAAT
>CANUEY010013208.1:0-20508 GCA_948099555.1 Croton setiger | reverse complement strand
TATATATATAATTGACTAAAAAAATAAATAATCACATAATAATAATATAAATTGTCTAATATAAAATAAAAAAAATATGAAATTTACAAAAATTTAAAAAAAGTTTGAGTATGTATAAAATAAAAACTTTATATAAAAGAGTTTAATTATTTTATTTTTTCAAATTAACTTTATAAGCATAATTTTGCATATATATAATCATAAATAATTAAAATAATATTAATTATATATAACATTACCAATATTAAATCTCTATGAAAAATAATACTTCCAACGTTAAATTACTAAAATAAAAATAATTAAACATGTAAGTCCATAATTAAAAATATCCAACTCCAAATATAAACCATCAATTCTTTTTGTGATAATTTATTCTGCAGATCTTTTTCTCTTAAAACAAAAATTTGTTGAGTTATTTAAGATAAGAAATGAGCTAAAAAAAAATTCAGCTGCTTGAAAAAACTGAAAAAAAAAAAAGCATGATCGTGTGAAGGTGAAAGATTAGACATACGTGCTTTAAATTTTTTGTTTAAAAAAATTAAATTACTAGTTTTTGTAATTTTATGGCAGCATTTCTCGATTATCATGTTGTAACAATATTTATCAGACCTACGTTTTGTTTAGTTGGAAAAATGGCAATGAAAAGAAAGAAAATGTAGAAGGGAAAGGAAAGGAAAGAAAAGAATTCAATTGATATTTCTTTCTATTGTTTGTTTACTTGTGAACAGCATTACGAAGGAAACCTATAGATTTTTTCTTTGTTTTTTTTATTATTTTTATTTTTTATCTTTGTTTAATACATTATTTCCCTAGTTAAATTTTAAATATTTAATTATTTGGATTAAATGCTGTATTTTTTAAGTATTAATCTCTTAAATATGTGTTGTTAACAAATTTTGAGTTAAGATTGTAGCACTTTGTAAGTTTATTATTTCATGTTATTTGTTATTTTATTTATTTTTATTGGCAATTAAAGTACATATATAAATTGTTGATTTGTTTTGGATGAAAATCATATTTTTAAGTCTAGGTGTAATTAGTTTATGAAAGGATATCAGTGCAAATATCGTCCAATCTGAAAAAACAATTTTTGTTCAGTGAAGATATTTTTAACAAAATATTCAATTTTATTATTATTTTTTTTAAAAAAAATATATGATGTAGTTCATTTTTATTATTTATTAATATATTCCTTCTTATTATTAAAAACAAATACATTAACAATAAACCTAAAATAATAAATTCAAGTCCCTAAAATTTAAATTTAGAAAATCGATATCTTTCTCTCTTTCACAAATATTTTCTCATTAAACATCATTATCTGCTCTTCCCTTTTCATTATATTTTCAACACATTAATCTTCTTCTGTTAATCGATTTTTTCTTGTTCACAAGCCATACTCGATTCTTCAAAGTTGTTATTCTAATCATCCTCGTAATTCCTCTTTTATCGTCATTTGAAAAAATATTGCCTATGTTTTTTGTAAGTATAAAAACTTAACAAGATCACTGGCTTGTGACATTCACAAATGATAATTCTTGTGTTTAGCTTCATCCCTACCGTTTTTTAATTACAACAAGAATGAAAAATGATTGTGTGAATATTATTAGAAAGGGACGGAAAAAGCTAATTAATTTTGAGAAAAGTAAACAAAGAAATTAAAGAGTGGGGAAGCAAAATGATGAAGTCAGAAAGAGAATTAGTTGAAAAATAACCATATCGGATATGATTATGGTTCCAAATAAATCGAGTCTGATGCTAGTGATATTGTTACAAAACTCATTTTTTCTACTAAGATGAAGCACACTATTCTGTGGGGTATATATGAAATTGGAGAGATTTCTTTTCCATTTTCTAAAAATAGACAAACACTTAAATTGAAATGTAAGAATATTAAGAAAGGATGAAGACATGAAGAACGACATTGTTTCAATTAGAAGTTCATTAAAGAAGGAAATGATGTGGAACGACATCGTTTGAATAAAACATACAAATACAGGCATGAGGCACACGCCTGATCTTCTTCCTTCCTTACTCTATTTCAGTCTGTTACAAAACAGTTAAGAAGTAGCTAGCTCAGCAAAATGAATGAAGTGTCATCAAGCATTCTCAACAGATTTTTACTTTATTAATTTGTAATTAGTTTGGATTCCTTAAACAATTAGGAAGATATGGATGTATATATATAGGCAGCAAGTAAAAAGGAAAGAATGAACTCTGTAATTTTGGTTTTCTTTCTTTCTTGAAAGCTTTGTATCTTTCTATAATCTTCAACTTTGTTCATAATAACAGTTTCAGTTTGCAAAATTAATATGGTATCAGAGCACATTGGAATCTTCACTGTTCATTGATAGTGTTTCTTAAATTTTTCCTTTCAACTTGTTGATTCTAGCTTCCAGTTTCATTTCTCTGAAATTGATTTCTTATTCATCTCCTTTGATTTTCTTTTGATTTGTTGAATTTGGTTTATATCTCTCTTTGATCGATCTCTTGTTTCATTTCCTTTGATTTTCTAGTCTATTATTCAATCTCTTTCATATTTAATTGTTAAATGGCAAATCCAGCAATCAACTCACACCTTCATGATCCATCACATCCTTTATATTTGCATCTAAGTGAGCAAAGCTCAAATGTGATAGTTAATGTCACACTTACTGGAACAAATAACTATATAGTGTGGTCCAGATCTATGCTAATGGCTTTAGGAACCAAAAACAAGATTGGCTTTATAGATGAAATTGTGGCTGCTCCAACAGAGGAGGATCCTTTATATAGCACTTGGAGAAGATGTAATATGATAGTCCTATCATGGATAAGGAATTCTGTCGAGCCATCCATTGCAAATAGCATTTTATGGCTAGACAGAGCTTGTGATGCTTGGAAGGATTTGAAAAACAGGTTCTCTCAACCTAACCAGTCCAAAATTGCAGACTTGCTTGAAGAAATTGCAAGTTGTAGAAAAGGAAAGCTGACAGTCAATGAGTACTTTACTCATATGAAAATCCTATGGGATGAAATGATGGTCTTGAGACCTCTCCCTAATTGTGTTTGTAAACCACAGTGTAGGTGTGGTGTGGCAAACATAATGAGAGAGTATATTGAAAATGAACAAGTTTATAAGTTTTTGAGGAGGCTGAATAAGAAATACAGTGTTGTTAAGTCACAGATTATGTTGTATGACCCACTGCCAAACATCAACAAAGTATTTTCTTTAGTGAAACTACAAGAAAGGGAGTAGTCCTACTCCTCTAGCCAAGAAGCTAAGCTTATGCTAGCTAGAAGCTACAGACAAAAACAATTTCAGCAGCAAGCCAGGTTTAGAGGAAACTACCACTCAAATCTTGGAGTTAAACATTGTACATATTGTAATGGTGATAACCATACAAGTCAGTATTGCTATAAAAATTTTGGGTATCCAATTGGTTTCAAGCCAAGAAATCCAACTACATTCCAGACTCCATCAAATTTTGGTCCTCAACAGCACATTATCAACATGCTACTGCCTAATCCAGAGGTAAATTTTGAAGATGGTGACTATATGACAAATTTTATACCAGATGAGTATGTAGAGAACTTCAACAATATTGACATGACAAATGATGATCTATATGCTAAAAATTTGCATAATCAAACACGTTTTAGCCAAAGTCAACTCTCTAGTCAACAAATTCAACAACAGTCTGCTGCAAACATTGCTGTAGGAAATGGACCACAGCTCACAAAGGAACAATGCCAGAAGCTGATTCATCTTGCAGAATCCCACATAACAGATGCTCAATCCAAGACAGTTTCCATTAATCCACATGTAGTTAACAACATTTTAGCTACACACTTCAGTGGATCTACAGGAGAAACAACAATAGAAAATAAGGTTGCATGTAACTCTTATTCTCATTTCTAGATTCTAGACTTAGGAGCAACAAATCATGTTGCTTCTAAGGTGGAGATGTTTACTACATACAGGAGAATTAAGCCTGTAACAGTCAAACTGCCTAATGGAACCACTATTAAAGCATGCTATTCTAAAAGTATTGTGTTTTCAACTACTTTTATCTCACCGGTGTATTATATATACCAAACTTTGCATTCAATTTGATATCAGTTGTCATTCTGATAAAACAGTTGATTGCACACTGTTTTTAATGAAAGATACATGTTTAATCCAGAAGAGGAACTCATAGAGGAAGATTGGTTCATCTAGAGTAATTGGTGGATTATATGCTTATCAATATCAAGAATCAGACTCATTCAAAAAGAAAGCTATAATAGTATCTACATTTAGTAATGACTATAAGAAGCAATTTGCAGAAGAAGACATCTGGCATTACAAGCTAGGGCACTTGTCTATTCATAGACTGTATGCATTATATAAATCAGTTCCTGATATTAAATGTAATAAAGTTTCTACACCATGTGAGGTCTATCATTTTGCTAAACAAAAGAAACTTATGTTTCCTGTAAGTAATTCATTTTCACAAAAACCTTTTGAACATATACATATGGACATTTGGGGACCAATTGCTCAAGTTTCTGTTGGAGGTCACAAATACTTCCTCACTGTTGTAGATGGTTTCACAAGGCATGTATGGTTGTATTTAGTTAAAAGTAAATCAAAAAGAGGTATGCTTGTGCAATCTTTCATTAATTATGTCCAGAATCAATTCCAAGTCAAAGTGCAGAAAGTAAGATAAGTTAATGGCCAAGAATTCAAGTTGTCCAATTTTTATGCAAATCAAGGAATAGATCATCAAACTTAATGTCCAGAGACTCCTGAACAAAATTCAGTGGTGGAAAGGAAGCATCAGAACATTTTGAATGTAGCTAGGGCTATGCTCTACCAATCTGGCCTTCCAAAGGAGTTTTGGAATTATGCTGTTCAACATGCAGTATATCTCATAAACAGAATTCCTTCCCCAGTGTTGCATGATCAAAAACCATTTCAAAAGTTGTACAATCATTTTCCAGACTACAAACACATTAAGGTATTTGGATCTTTGTGTTTTGCTTCAACTTTACAAACACACATAACCAAATTATAACCCAGAGCTAGGAAATGTGTGTTTATAGGCTACAAATCAGGAACAAAAGAGTTTATTGTTATGGACTTGCATACAAGGGAAATATTAATTTCTAGAAATGTCATTTTTCATGAACAATATTTCCCTTTTATGATGTGACACCCTAAACCCAAACCTTACGTCGTTCCGACATCATTACATGGATTATGTGCATTTTATTAAAATGCATCATTATTTGATATGGAATATGACATGAATATGATTTTTGAATATGAAATGCATAAAATGAATATAATAAACAAGCTATGTTTTAAGTTTGTTTACCGTCGAAAGACATAAATGGAGCCAATTAGGGTTTTTGGCCCGTGTGACCGAAAAATGTCGGAAATGCGTAAAATATAAAGTAAACGATTTTGATAGTTTGAGATATGTTTATTAATATGAGTTTAAGAGTTTTGGGACCCTAAAACTACGATGACGTCGTACGGTTTCGGTTCCATAAATAACGTCAAGGTTTAGGAGTCGAATTAAGGCACCGACCGAACCGCGAATAATTTTCGGATTCTGATTTTTATGAAACTTCAAACACGTGTTATACCTATTATTTTGATACCAAAAAAATTTTAAAATTGGTATTGGGGCGGATTAATTGGCTGAAATTGGTGAAGGAAAGAATGAGAATAAGTGAAGTAGGAAACCTTAAGAGTTAAGTTACAAAAGGTGGAAAAAAATAGATTTTGGTGCAAAAAGAAAGCAACTATTGGAAGAGGCAGCATAGGGGCTTGGAACATGATGTGTAAAGAGTGAAGAGGTGTTCTGGATCAGAGGAAAAGAGAGAGAAACGAAGAGAAAGGGAAAAGGAAAGAGAAAGAGAGAAAAAGAGAGAAAAATAAAGAAAAGAAAGAGAAAAGAAGAGAGAAAGAAAGAGCTACTATTTGCTCACCTTCAGAGCATCCCTAAGGGTTGTAGGAAGAGTTTAGAAGTGTTAGGAAGGGAAGAGAATAGCTTGAAAACGAAGGAGAGAGAGAAAACAAAATCTGGTTCAGAATTTGGGTTTTTGGGCAGTGTGAGGTACCAAATTTAAAGTTATCTTCCAACTGAGAGTGCATGGGTGAATTTGGCTCCGATGGTTAGATAGAGGGTGTGTAGAGGAAGAGAAAGGTGGTCGTAGGTTGCCGGAAAGCCACCGGAGGAGGACGTACGGTTGTCTGAAATTTGGCTGGTGAGTGAGGGTTTCGGGCTGGAAAACAGAAGGAAGGAGGAAGAAGATCAAAACGCGCATGTTGGCTGCGTTTTGACCCAGCAGAGGCGCGGTCAAAACGACGATGCGGGCTACATTTTGAACGAAAGTCGCCCGTCCAAAACGACGCACAGGCTTGCATTTTGAGGGAAAAACGCGCGTCCAGCACCTGTTTTTGGTAAAAATTGCATTTTGGCCCCTGAACTTGATTCCTGCATGCATTTTAGCCCTTTTGGGCAATTTTACAATTATTTTTAATTACAAATTGATCCTTTGAATTTTAAATATTTATATTTTTAACCCAGAGACTTTTATAAGTTATATTTTGACCATTCCAATCTAATTTCGATGTCCTTAATCTGTTTTTGACGTCAGAAATTAATTTTAGAATCGTTTTTTAAGCCAGAAAATTAGAGATTAAATATTTTATTAGTGATTTTAATTATGATGTTGATTTTAAATTATTATATAGTTTATTTAAAGATTATATTTGGTTTAATTAAGTATAATTATGATTAATTATAATTATTATATGATAAATAGATATTGTTAATTATTTTTAATATGTTATTAAATGATTTTAAAGTGGAAATTTTTATGGATTGAGTTTAAATTCATAGAGAATTATACGGATTAAATTTAAAACTCAATTATTTCAAAGAATTAAATGTTAAATCATGCATCATAGCATATATGGATTCTTGATGTGATTAATTTAACATTATTACTATGTTATGCATTATAGGAGCGTCGAGTTCTCGAGCGGCACGGGGTAAGCAACCCAAGGCCCAACCGAGCTCACAGTAGAGAGGTAAGTGTTAAACCCACTTACTTATATGTGTAGAGATGACTTTGTGATATTATCAAATATGCTATATTGAACTGTTTGGACTGGTATTGAAGTCTGGTCATCTGTGATATATGAAAATGAGATTATATGATATTGTTGAACGGTTTGGACCGGTACTGAAGCCCGGTCAACTAAAGATATCTGATATATGAATTGCAATGTTTGTGGTTCCTGAGTCGGTATTGAAATCCGATTAGTTGAGTTACATGATCTGATATTGAATATCTATATGTTGTTATAACTGGTACTGAAGCCCGGTCACATGATTGTATGGAAAATGATGATATGAATTGTATATTGTATAAATGCATTTCCACAGGACTTAATTACAGGCAATGTGATTATCGTAGCTAGTGTTTGCAAAATTTCACAAAAGAAACCTACGGTTTCTATATGTATTGACAGAGAGGCCTATGAGTCTTATATGATATAGAAAGACCTAAGGGTCCTATATGCTACAAAGTGATCTTCGGATCTTATAGAGAAAGGTTGATCTTCGGATCCCTATGCCCGATGGTATTCTAGGTCTTACATGTTCACTGGATCCAGTCAGAGAATCTTATGCTATGAAATTCCCAAGACAACACTTGGTCGATAAATCACAACTAAAGAAAAAGGAAAGACATGTCATTGCATACTGTGCTATAGAGATGATTATATATGATGATTATGAGCTAAATTCATTGATAATTGATATGTTATGATAAATTTCCTTATATATTGGCTTTATATGTTTATGGTTTACACTTGCTGAGTATGTAACTCATCAAAATCGCAATATATATTTCAGGTCAGTAGTCTGAGTGAAGTACTGACGCTTCACTAGTCTATGCTCAAGTCGGTACAACTGAATTCTAGGCCTCTCTCCCTTTCACCATGTAATTTGTAAATGTTGCATATAGTTTTTGGTTTATGCTTCGTTTTGTAAAGCATAATTATATGTTTTGGCATGTAAATATAAAATGTTATGTTTATATTGCCTTTGGATAAACATATGGTTATATCCACGTTTTGTTATATATAAATTATACATGAATAAGTATGATATGTAAATGCAAAGAAAGGCACGTTAAACCGAGGTAAAGTTTAAAGAGATCGTATGACATACCTTGTTATGACGTAAAAGTATAAGTAGAGGTGTTACATTTAGTTGGTATCAGAGCTGGTCTACGGCCCCGCAGGGCCTAGTTGTATGCATGATATTTGAAATCATTCATACACATTGTTTTGACATATGGCATGTATATATAGGATCATGGAGCATATTCATGACACAGAGAGGGGAGAGAGTTCAGCTGGCCCAGCATTGTCTGTTGAAGGTTCCTTTGAACCTCATGCATTTGGCCCAAGTAACATGCCTCCTGCAAGAAGAATGAATTTTAAAGAGGTTCGTAAGTTGGTTGCAGTAGACTTCTTCGGCACCACAGATCCGGTTGAGGCCGAGGCTTGGCTCAAGCACACAGAGAGGATCCTTTTCATGATTGATAGTACTCCGAAGGAGAAGTTCCATTATGTTATATCACTTCTCTAGGGTGATGCTTTTGAGTGGTGGGAGACAGTCCTAAACTCTATGGCTAGACCAGCGGTATTGACTTGGGATGATTTTCTATATGAGTTCAGAGAGAAGTACACACCAGAGGTGTAACGGGATCAGAAGTAGCGGGAGTTCTTCAATCTCACTCAAGGGAACATGTCTGTAGTTGATTATGAGATTAGTTTTACTCAGCTATCCCACTATGCTAGCTTCTTATTGGCATCCGAGAGGGAAAAGTGCCGCAGGTTGAGGATGGTTTGAGGTGGGACATCAGGTCCCGAATCACACCATATTATATAAGGAGCTTCACGGATCTATGTACTGCTGCTATCAAATCAAAGAGGTTAGTGATGCAGAGGCCACAGTTTGATCCACGACCTAAGAGAGAGGGAGCAGTTCAGACATAGGATGCGGGTAGTTCCCGGAAGCATCTATATCAGAGGCCATCTTGATGACATCCCAACTTCGGATTTTTCCGATTTTAAGAAAACCGAAAAAATAAATTTTAACTTGAAAAAGAGTGACAAAACAATTTTTGGATGGTGCCGAACTAGTCGGTCTTAAAATTGATTTTTAGAGTCGCCACCCGTCGGGATACCGCTTTAGGAAAACCAAATTAATTTTGAAAGAAAAAGTTGACTCCATTTTTTAATTGTGGATAAGGCATGATCAAACCAAAAATTTGGGTAAGAGGATTGGGTACGTTAGCCGAAATTACATTTCGACTAACGCCCAGTTTAAAAAACCGGCCTCTCAAACCAAAACCGTTTTCCAAATTTAAGTCAAGTATTAATTTTTTTGAAAACAACTAGGCGATGTCCCTAAACGGTGATTAAAAATGTTCGCGCAAAACACAAAACAGAAAGCGATTAAATTGCGGAAAGTAAATTGCGGAAATTAAAAGCCTAAAAAACTAATTACAAACCGAATACCTATTAATTACATTCTACCCTCAAATTTTCCAATTTAAACCCAAAACCCAATAATTACAAAATTTGAAAATAAAATGGAAATTACAATTAGGTCCTTCGAAATTAAAAAAATTACAATTTAGTCCAAAATAAGAAAAATCATTTATTCAAATTGATAAACATGCCAAATCGACCAATCAAACATTCAAACATGCAAAACGACATTCAAAAAGTAAATAAAATAAAAGTTACGATTTAACCCCCAAATTTTGCAAAATTACAAAAATGCCCTCATTCTATGAAAAGTCATTCAAACACTTCAAACCATGCCAATTTAACCAAACAAGTCATAAATCAACCAATTCCAGCAAAGCAAAACAAATCATGGCAAATTCCTGATTTGGTACTTGAATTTTCAAATATTTACCAAACTGCCCCTACATTTTTATTTATTCCCAAAACTGCCCCACTTAGATTTTTCCTCTGTTTCTACCTATATTTCATACAAACTTTCTTGTCATGCAATCACTTCAATCAAATTCAAAACAAACAAGAATGAAATCAAATTTCAAATACTCATGAACCTAAACCTAAAGCATGGATGAATGGAGTTAAACAAATTCAAGTGCAGCAGTGACGCCTTATTTCAAACAGAACTCAACAGATCCATATTCAAGGATGAATGTAGAAACATCAAACTGAGATGGCTAAAGATTCTGGACACTTGTTTAGAACATCAAAAGAAGATTTCCCATATGCAACAGAAAACAAGCATTACAGAAGATGAAGGAAATCTGGTAGAGACTGAAACTTCGAAACAATATGAAAACAATGACTTAAAATGATCTCAATATCAAACAATCTAGCATACCAACAACAAGATCTCAATGGCTATCACAACCAAACTACAACAACATATTGAACCTGGAACTTCATTCTAAAAGAGGAACCATAAAATAAGCCAATGTATAAAGCATAACCTACAATCTGACCAACAGCATACCAAAACCAATATGGAACCTGACTCAGACTCTAGGCTCATGGACTTGACAAGACTGACATAAACATTCCAGGGAAAACAAACTCAAGTTTCACCAACATATAAACCTATGAAGTTAAACATTGATTCAAACAAGATAATTAACAAGGCAAACTAAATATTGCAATCTATTACAATCAAACAATCTGTGCTGACCAAAATATAACTAACTAACAGGAAAGGGAAATCAAGCAATCTGATCTGACTTCAGGAACATAAGCAATTTCTATTATGATCAAGCAGAAATCCAGAATGATAACAAAAAGGAAAACCTATCAAACATACTTTTTCTTAAACACTCTTTAGATTAGATCAAGTTACCCATATACGGAAAACAACAATCATTCAATCATCATCACACTTCACTCAACAATCAATATTTCAGATTCCAAGGTTAGGACATATAAAGCCAAAATAACATATGAAGAATCCAGCATTCAAATGGATTTCAGGAAATCCCACCAGCTCAATCTAAACAAAAATAATGTGATCTTTTAAATACATTAAAATTTCCAGAATCCCATCAAATAATACCAAATCCACAGACATTCAGACACCATCCGGCACACGGAGTTTCTAAAGAAATCAAAATAAATGATTTGAAAATATATATACAATCCAAACAGATGAAGAGAAGCTATAAACACAAACAAGCTAATCTGGTTCCCAAACTACTCCAATCATATTCAATAGAAAAATTGAAATTAAACAGAAAAAGTTAAATTGAATGTACCTCAGAACTCACCTTCAATTAGCTAAAGAAATCCAGTTCTTTACAGCTCAGTGTTCAATTCAGAAAGGTTGTTTACAGAAAGAGGAACAATCAAAACAGCTTCGATTTTTGATTTCAAATTAGTTTTGAAACAAGAATCAAAGTTAATTACTGAATTCCAACGGGTTTTTCGAAAAGAATAGAAAACTTTAATTTCAAAATAATAAAAGAATTTCTTCGTTCCAGAATCCTCCTCCAGAATGGCCTCCTCTCCAACGAACGCTCTTCCAGTTTCTTATAGGCACCTTCTGTGCTCTCATTCGTCCAGCTGTCCTTCCTCTAGACTGCTAGTACGAACTCCAACCTCCAGACGCTCCTCTCCACTTCCTCTTCTTCTTTTTCCTTTTCTGTTGAGGTTTGTTACACTCCTAATTCCATTTCTGTTTCTCCTATTTTCTGCTCCCACTCTCTCTCTCTCACGCTCACCTTTTCTCCACTCAATTTCACTCCTCTCTCTCGTTCTCCTTTTTCAATTTGACACTCAATTGCACTGGATTTTCGTCTGTGTTTTCAAATGCTTCCCAAATTCGTTTTCTGTCTTCGGTCTGTTTTGTTTCAGAGGGTATAGAGATGCTGCTGTGTTTTGATATGAAATGATGACGTTTCATATCAAAACGCAGCCGTTTTATTTTTTACTTTTTCACTTATCCAAAAGACAAGTTGTTTATGACCTCTTAATGTAACAACTCTTTTTCTGTCGTTTCCTTTCTGAATAAAACGACGTGTCGTTTTGAATTCTGATTTTCAACCTTTCCGCTTTCTTTTTCTCAACTTTCCAGAATTCTATTTTCACCCCTAAAACTTCACCTCTGTCTGCAATTACACCCTTCCTGCTTCTAATTTGTTTCTAATTCGCCTATCTTCTTTTGATTTCTTTCAATTCCATCCCTTTTCTTCAATTTCTCCCAAATTTCTCCATTTTCTTCATTGGTTCAATTTTTCTTTAAAAACAAAAACATAAAAATCTCTTTAAAAATTATTTTAAAACAATATCATAATTTTTTAAAATTGAAAACAAAGCTAAAAAAAAATTAATGTTAAAATCAAAAATTCTTTATAAAAGGAAAATCAAACTAAGATTAAAATTTCTTTCATTTTTATTTTTAAATCCTAAATTTTCTTTTTATTTAAATTAAGAAGAAAATTACTTGAATATATATTTTTGAAGAAAAAGGATTTTCTTGGGAATTAAAAATAATCAACCGTTTCAGAAATAGGAGAGAAACACTTAAAACACTTTGGAAATTGAGCGAACATGAGCTGTTTAAGGAATTTTCTGGAGACTTCTTTGAACATTGGCATGTTATCATCACTGATACTTTTTGGGACAAAAATTAAGCGTCAACAGTTTGTCTCCACTTCGATAAAATTTGTGTTTCACACAAATTTTGTCAAAGTAACAATTGACGCTGGGGAAAAGAAAACTTACCTGGTACTGCAATTGAATCTGAAGACGACTTAAACCCTTCCAACTGACGATTGAATTTGATTAATGGCTCTTATCTTGCGATAATTGCCCGGAGGTCCCAGCCATTATGAAAATGGCCCCTCCATGATCAATAGACGCACAAGGCATCGAAGGTCCCACCACTCCTGATTGGAACTGGCTCCTCCACGATCAACAGATGCACAAGGCATCAAAGGTCCCACAACTCCCAATTGGAACTGGCTCCTCCACGAACAACACTGCACAAGGCATCGAAGGTCCCACCACTCCCGATTAGAACTGGCTCCTCCAGGATCAAGAATGCACAAGGCATCGAAGGTCCCACCACTCCCGATTGGAACTGGCTCCTTCACGATCTACTACACAGTCAACAGATGCACAGTGCATCGAAGGTCCACCACTTCTGAAAGGAAATGGCTCCTCCACGATCTACTACACGGTTAACAGATGCTCAGCGCATCGAAGGTCCCACCACTTCTGAAAGGAAATGGCTCCTCCACGATCTACTACACGGTCAATAGATGCACAAGGCATCGAAGGTCCCACCACTCCCGATTGGAATTGGCTCCTCCATGATCTACTACACGGCCAACAGATGCTCAGCGCATCGAAGGTCCCACCAGTTCTGAAAGGAAATGGCTCCTCCACGATCTACTACACGGTCAACAGATGCCTAGTGGCATCGAAGGTCCCACCACTTCTGAAAGGAAATGGCTCCTTCATGATCTACTACACGGTCAACAGAATCCATACTCAATGTTCATACAAAAACAAGGCCTCGGAGATCCCACCACTTTGCCAATGGCTTTTCTACTATCTACTCCACGATCAACAGAATTCAATGTTCATGTAAGAACAGGGCTTCGGAGATCCCACCACTTTCCCAATGGCTTCCCCACTATCAACTATCTGATTTGACGACAAAACATTAGAGATCCCACTATTATGCAAATGGCGTCCCCACTATCAACTATCTGATCTGACGACAAAACATCGGAAATCCCACCATTATGCAAATGGCTTCCCCACTATCAATCTATTCCCACTATCAATCCATTTTTTCTTCACCTACTTTTAACCTCCATTTTCATTATTGACTGCCCCCTGCACAAGAAGGTGATGACGCTTTAATCGCCTGATTGTGCATATGATCCACACTATCTGAACAATCATCATACCTTCACAAGGCTTTTCCTACAATCTGACATTCCATCCACTACTTCGTTTAATGTTGTACTGACATACCATTTCTCACAAGCTCAGAACTCACATGCCACAGGTGCAGCCCCATGCAGCCAACGTACAACTCTCACTTCATCAACACGTCTGAGACTCTCCGAGTACATTCAATTCACTCCACTGTTCTTTTCCTGTATAAATAGGCAGCTAGTGACACCTATTTTCTCTATCTCAAGCTCTTCTACTTTCCGTCTATTCATCTCACCATCTACTATTCTTCTCTCTGCTATCAATCTTTTAATGGATTACCAAAACGAGCTGCTTGCCGTTCTTCACACATTTACCGATGATACTTGGCAATCTAGCCGTCTGAACTGCTTCCATTGGATCTTGACATACTTTCAACTCCACCTAAATTTGCCTTTTCTCAACTGGCTCATTTTCCGCTTCTATCCAAGAAGCATGACATTTTCGCTTCCCTGACTGTGAGATCTCTCCAATGTATGAAGAGTTTTGTGCCATCATGGACTATTCCCCGTCAGAAGAAGAATATCCTGCTTTGCCCCCATCATCGAATACAAGTCTTGAAATTCTCCTTAGAGAATCACCTATCCAAACTTTCCCAGATGCTAACATGCCGTACCCACACAACATTCCTCTGGCTTCATTCTTACAATGGGTTTATAACTATGACGGATCACCTCAATGGAGTCACTACTTATGCTATCTTTTCTTGAATGTCTTCGCACTGGTAAGTCCCGTTAACGGCTATGGTAACATTCATCTCTTGTCCGTAGCTCGCCAAATCGCCCTTGGAAACGGAACACCATATCTTCTGATTCTCGGAGAAACTATGAACTGGGTAAGTGATGTCGCCGGCTATCCAGACATAAATGTCCCTCTTTGAGGTTGCCCGATCCTTCTCCAGGTAAATTCTTCATCCACCAAAATCACTTTGCACTCCGTATACTCTGAATTAACTACTTTCTTCCCACAAGTTTGGGCATACGAGAAATTGGGTTTAGTTGCTCCTGTTCTTGACGACCAGCTGAGGCGCTACCTATCCAATTGTTTCCAACGACGCAGACTCTTAATGAACTTCCGTAACAACTGGGATCAACAAATCATGGGTTTTGCAAACTCTCAATCCATACGGTGGACATGCCCTTGGTGGCGTTTGACTATGATGACTGTTAAAACTCATATGGTGTGCTACGTTGTAGCCTGACCCACTCCATGGCCTATTTCCCTGACCGCCTCAGAAGACAATTCGGGCAAACCCAAGGGATCCCAGTCTTGCAAAACTTCTTAATCAGTCCTCTCTCCCAGCGTTTGATCGAACGTCTACAGACTCGGTGGAATGCAAGGGTCAGATATCCAATTGTGCCATTGCGTGGACTGCCTGCGATACCAAACTATGTTGAGTGGCTCCAATCCCAAGAGGAGTGATTCCCTGCTTAAAGACCACCTACTTTTACTTTCTTTTTCTGATGTTGTTGCTTGATGTACTGTGTTGCTTCTACCTTTCTGTTTGGTGTGTGCTTTCCTGTATCTATATGAACTCTGTCTCTTTTCTTTGAATAAACTTTTGTTTGTGTTTGTCTTTATTCCTGAAAATTCAAATAATGAAATGCAAAATGCATGCTGGGTTAGTCGTGTATGCATGTATGCTCATTTTTCTTGAGGTATATACATCCAGCGACCCCTCCTGGATCAGCTCCGCGTCGGGCTAGGTCGGAAAAACAATCTCGGAAGATATAGTCAAATGAAACATAAAGATCTTCATTTCCTCTTAGCAGGCTTTTTCATCCATTGGCTTCACCTTCTCATCGTTCATTTTATTCAAAAAGAATATTTTTGACAACCGTCATTATCAGTCATCACAACTCCTAACTTCTTCTGGCAGGAACATTCTATACACCTACTAAACTCAAACATCACACTTTAACACATTACATACATTCATCAGCATTAAGCAATCACAACCTCTAATTGAAAAGAACATCTCAAACATACAATTTCTTCATACAACCGTTCATTCTTATAACCAAAGAATGTCTAAAGACATATAAATAGGGCTACATCAAAACACAAGAAATTTACAATGTGTATTCAACATTCATCACAAACATTGCAAACTTAATCAGAAAATAGATTCTGAAAAATAAAATTGATAATAAACCTTGACAAGCATCTGTGAATATTTTTCAAACTGATTCTTTTATTCATTCCAAAAATCATTTACTAACACGCCCAAAGACATTACTACAAGGCATCGGAATAAATTTAATACAAGCACCGGATGATTAATCAATTTTTACACCCTTTTATTATTATTTTCTTTCTTTTCTTCTTTTCTTTCTTTTTCTTTCTTTTTCTTTTTTTTCTTTTTTTTAATCATCATCTCAGACGAAGAACCGCTTGAGCCTGTTGATGTTGATTAATTGTGCAAATTCATTTCCTTCCAAATCCGACAACCGAACACCTCTTTTTGAGAATATCTTCTTGACCATGAATGGGCCGTCCCAGTTAGGCTTAAACTTTCCTCCTGGATGAATTGCCCTCGAACTCATTTGTTTCAAGACCAAATCTCCTGGCTTCAATGCTTTCAGATCAGCACGCTTATTGTAAAAATGAGCCATCCTTCTCTTCCTCATCTGATCCTGAAATCTAGCATCTAACCGTTTTCCATCCAAAAATACCAAGTCTTCATACCTCTTCTCTGCCCATTCTAGCTCTGAAATCCCTGACTCGACCCAAACCCTGAAGGTTTGCTTTTCCAAATCGACCGGCAACACTGCTTCCATCCCGTATACCAATTCAAAAGGAGAGGCCCCATTGATAGACTTTGTTGTAGTGCGATGCCCCTAGAGGACAAAAGGCAAATTATCAGCCCAATCTCGGTACGTTCGGGTCGTCTTTTGCAAAATCTTCTTAATCTCTTTGTTGGCTGCTTCTACTGCTCCATTTGCTTGAGGTCGGTAAGGAGATGACTTGTGATGTTCCACTCTGTATCTTGTCAACAATTCTTCCACCTCACCTTGAAATAGTACACCATTATCGGATACTATATGATGTGGAATTCCATATTAGTAGAATATAGACTTCTCAATGAAACTTGCCATCTGTTTTGCTCCTAACTTCTTGAAAGACTGAGCTTCGATCCATCTGGAAAAATAGTCAACTGCCACCATAATAAATTCATGTCCGTTCGACGCCGGTGGATAATCTTTCCAATTATATCAATTCCTCATGCCGAAAAAGGCCAAGAATTGGCTGTGGGATGAAGTTCTGATACTGGCAAATGACTGCAATCTCCATTCATCTGACATTCCAAACACCTTCTGACATACAGTACACAATCTTTCTCCATACAAATCCAGAAGTATCCTTGTCTCAATATTTTTCTAGCCAACGATTTTCCACTCAAATGAGTACCGAGACCCCTTCATGCACCTTTTTCATAATATCAGCCCCTTCTTCCGCAGATACGCATCTCAGTAATACTCCATCCCACGACCTTTTGTATAACACATCACCAACCAATACATAACTTTTGGCCATCTTTCTCAGAGTTACCCGGTCCACCTGCGAAGCATCTTCAGAAAATGTTCCCTTCTCCATAAACTCCTTCAAATCAAAGAACCACGATTGTTCATCTCCGCTGGTCTGGGCGATGTAGCATTTTGAATAACACAGCACACTTCCAAAAGTGATAACAAAAGGCTTCTTTAGAAACTTATCGAGATCTTCCCAAGCTGATGCAAGATTGGCTAAAGCATCTGGAATTCTATTATTTACTCTGCCGATATGTGTAAAAGTGATCTTTTCAAACTGGCTAGCTTTCTGCATCAAGCACTCAATATATGGTTTGAGTTTTTCTTCACTCCCCAACCACCCCGAGCATGTTCAATCACCAGCTTCAAATCTCCAACTACCTCCACTACTTTGGCACCAGCTGCAATCAATGATTCCAAACCCAGAATACATGCTTCATACTCAGCCATGTTGTTTGTTACCGGGAACATCAATTTTTGCAAATCGTTATAACCTCGCAATTGGAAGTTTCCAATGTGCATAGACTAGTGAAGTCTAAGTACTTCACTCAAACAGCAAACCTGAAAACACATGGAGCGATTTGTGTAAGTTGCAAACTCAGCAAGTGCTAAACATAGCAATATCATATAACAAATATGGCAATTTATCAAAGACATATCAACATTGTTCAATATCAGGTCAAATATAACATATATATCAAAATCATATCTTAAAATGCATAATGACATGTCATTCCTTTTTCTTTAGTTGTGATTTATCGACCAAGTGTTGCCCCGGGAATTTCACGGCATATTAGTAACCATAGCTGGCCAGCAAACCTGTAAGACCGGAATATATCGTCGGTCAAAAAGGGACCCGCAGATCAACCTTTAATATGCAGTATACACCAGATCATTCTGCATTGTATAGGACCCGTAAGTCTTTCTATAACATAAATGACAAGTAGGCCTTTTCATCAAATCGTAGAGAAAACCATAGTTTCTCAAACGTGAAATCTGCAACACTGGCTACGATAATCACAACGGCCATATTTAAGTTCTGTGAACATGTACTTGCAAATCATACTTGTCATATCGTCATGCTTCATATAATCATATAACCGGGTTTCATCACCGGTAAACATAAACATATATATCATATAAACCAGATCACATAACTCAACTGGTCAGATTTTAGTACCAACTCAGGAACCACAAACATAGCAATTCATATATCACATATATCCAATTGACCAGGCTTCAGTACCAGTCCAAACAATTTATCCAAAGTCATATAACAGCAGTTCCATACCTCATAGATGCCCAGACTTCAATTCCAGTCTATACAATTCAATATAACATAATTGGCAATATCACAAAATTCATATCAAACACATATAAGTAAGCGGTCTTAACACTTACCTTATTGCTGTGAACTCGGATGGCCTTCGGGTTCCTTACCCAACGCCGCTCGAGAACTCGATGTGCTTATAATGCATAACATAGCAATGATGTTCAAATAACCAAATCAAAAATCCATATATGCTATGATGCATGATTTCATATTTAATCTCAAAGTTATTTTTGTTTAAAATTAAATCCATATATTTCCAATTTAAAACTTATTTCATAACATAATAACATTTTTATAAATCTCAATTTATCATATAATAATTATAATTAAGAATAATTTATAATTATTAAAACCAAATCCAAGTTTAAATAAACCAAACAAATAATTAAAACCAATTTCTTATTTAAATTCTTTAACCAAAAATTTAAATCTGAATTTTCAGCCTCAAAACGATCTCAAAATAAATTTTTGACGTCAAAAACGGATTCAGGACGTTGAAATTAGGCTGGAAGGGTTAAAACATAATTTATTAAAGTTTCAGGGTCAAAAGTGCAAATATTTAAAACTGAGGGACCAAAATGCAATTATCCAAAAATATCAAATTTGCCCAAAAGGGCTATTTTGCAAGGGTTCAGTAACCACAGGGGTCAAATTGCAATTTCTATAATTTAATTCTGCTGGACTAGATTGAAAACATGTGAAAATTCAATCTGTTGGACTAAATTACAAAAAACATATAAAGTTCAGGGGTTCAAAATAGGGTTTTACCGAAATCTAGGCATCAGAGGTTCAAAATTCCTCAAAACACACGGCCCTGTGCCGTTTAGCACCATGTGCCTCGCAGGGATCAAAACGCAGAATCTGCGTGTGTTTTGATTTCGCCCGCAGCCTCGCGCCCGTGTCTCACGCAGAACCCCAAAACGCACGCCCAAGGTGCCGTTTTGGTCGTCTTCTACCCCTCGACAGAAGCCAACTCCAGCAGCCATACTTTGTTTTCCCGATAAGGATTTCCTGCCAAAAATGGCCTCCCCAACTAATTTCCTGGCCAAAAGTCGACTTAAAACTTTAGCCTAACTTCCCTACAACCTTTCCCAACAATTTAAAGCCTCTCATGCACACGAATTTTCTCTCTTTTTCTCTCTTTTTCCCACTGTTCACGATTATCCCCTGTTCTAGAAACCCTACTGTTTTCTTAAATTTCCAGCCAACCAAACATTCCTTTAACATATCCAACCCTTTCCTCACCTTCCCTGGATTGTAAGGATCACACTTAAGTAATTATTTTGGCTGTCTTCTTGTTGTTGTTCGATTTGGATGATTAAAAAGTGGTGACAAAACATTTTTGATCGCACGTGCCGAACTACTCAGTCTTAAAAAGGTTTTAGAGTCGTCACCCGCTTTTGGGACACCAATTTTAATTTTCAAGAAAAAATGACTCCGTTTTTAATTATGAAAAGGCACTGGTCGAAAAAATCAGAGATTTTAGGTAAGGGGGTAAGGTACGACGGTTTAAGTTTTACTTAAACTGTGACACCCCAAACCAAACCCTACGTCAAACCGATGTCATTTCATGCATTTTACGCATTTTCATTAAAATGCACCATGATATAATGTGATTAATAAGTTAA
>CANUEY010013200.1:0-82053 GCA_948099555.1 Croton setiger | reverse complement strand
ATTTTTTCTTTTTAGTCATAGCTATCTTTATTTTTCCTTTTAAAATCTTCATCATTTTTTCTGTTCAGCTTTGCGATAAAATTAATTAATCCCATTCCCATCAATTAGCTAATTGAGAGCTTTTTTTTTTTCTTTTTTTTTTTTTTCATAATATTTCAACTACCTATATACATTTTGGGATTCCTTCTGTTATCAACATGGACTCTTGAATTTTGATCAAATTATTTGAGCTGACTATATCCCATCATTTTGCAATCTTATGATTGTGCGGATGCAACTTCGTTTTTTTTTAGTTTCTTTTATCTGTCGCTTGCTGGATTTGTGGGATGCTAATAGATTCTTTTGAAGTTATTTTTTCACCTTAATGTCTGAAGTTTGAACTACTGTGATTTGTCAATAATACTCATCCTATGCCTCAAAAAATAATGTTATAGAAGCTCTCATTGTCATGATGCAACTACCCCTTATAGAAGGATATCATTAAAGCTAACAAGTGTGCTGCATTAACAGAGGCGGTGACTGGAAGACTGGTGGTAGCTGTCATTTGGAAAAGCTTCCTGACTTGGGTTCATTGCCAAATTTATTAGATTACCGTTTCAAATTATTCTTTGATGTGTTATTAGCGCACTCGAATGACTCCTATGTGATGAACATGGATTTATTGAATGTGACAAACATGGCAGCACGGAGAAAGGATGGCCATGCATCCTTGTACTATTTAGAGCCCGGAATTGGTCCGGCTTCTCTTCACCGTCAAGATTGCAGCCATTGGTGCTTGCCTGGTGTCCCCGATTCTTGGAACGAACTTCTTTATGCCCTTTTTCTGAAACGGGAGTCGTTTGATGCACAAAATTCAACGGCAGTCTTATCAAATTCCATTGTGATTGATACATAGAAGTTCATGATTTTTCCAACATGATTACAGGGCCTGCAATTTGTAGGCCAAAAAGGCACAACTCCCTTACGCTGAAATGATTAAAGTTGCTTCCACCACCCAGCAAAATGATCATTTGTAAGTAAAGTTGGGTTGTTTTTTACCAGTCATCCGTTGATGTAACTCCTCAGGCGAGCAATCAAGTTTATTATCATTTGTTGGAAGGAATTTCGGCCTTTGTATTGTGAATGTAAGATGAGCCTAATAGGCATTAAGGGGTCTGTGAGGAAATATGAGAGCAGCTTTTAATACAGGCAGGTTTGTAAATCCGAGCTGATATTGTAGAAGAGATATACAAAATTCTTCATTTAAAAGGAAAAAAGAAATAGATGAACGTTGATTATGCTATGTATATACAGAGCTGGTAACCAAATTTTGGAATTGCAATTTTTTTTTTCAAGATTTATAATCTTGGAAGTTTTTTTTTTTTTTTTTTTTTTTTATGATGCCAGCTTTTCAGAGAATTTTTTTATCTTAAAATTCTATTTGAAAATCAGTGACTTTAGTTATGCTTAACTGTCATGAATAATTCAATGTATTGAGATAAAGGAGTTTGAACTGAAAAGTTTGAATCAATGAGACTGAATTGTGAGTGCTAAGTAGCAAGTATATTGCAGGGGTAGCTGTAGCTGGGATTCACCTATTACATGTAATTCTGTCTCCTGCTCTGTTATTTTTTAATATAAAGAGTTTACTAATGGATGGATCGGTAACATTGTAGGTTACACAACTGTTACACAACTGTGATAACACAACTGTGATAACAATGTGATGGATAACAATAAAATTTGAAATCTCTGCATACTACAACTTTTGCCCTACAATTTCATGGTAAGTAGAGTGACAAATAAGTTACGTACTGATCGGTGGTGATCATGTTTCATGTAACAGAAATTTGCATTATTGTTTAAACTTTAAACCCTATCAGTATTATTATCAATTTATGAATTTTTTTTTTGGTAAGTAAAATTTTTTCAATGATGAGATAATATGCTATATTATCATTGATTGGTCACGATGATGATAAATGCTGATATCTTTCTTTTCGAACTTGGTATAGGGTTTCCATCGCTGACCAAGAAACTTCCAAAACCAAGAAATTCAATTTCTGCCCTCATATAACGTTGCTTCTCTCTTAACTGGAAAAGGGATTTTCTTTTACTCAACCTTTCAGCTTCAGCGGATCTAAATTTCACACTCAATCATTCTTTTTATACAACAATTTCCACAAACAAACAAATCTATCCCTTTACAATAATCCAAAACTAGAGAAAAGGATCAAATCCTAATTACACCATTTATGGGGATAAGATAATTGGACAGTAAAAGCTGTGGTAGGTAGATAATTAAACATTCTTTAGACTAAAATCAAAGAAAAGAAATTTCCTTTTCCCATTTATTGAAATCCAAGATGCTTAAGCTTAATCAATAAAAGGGTATTGCTCATACCTAATTGTACAATCTTGAAGCACAGAACGAGCACCAATCCTGTTCTGACAAGTGGAAAACATTTCAGTTTTAGCTGATCCCAGACAAGTTTTGCAGTCTAAACTGGTGAGAGTTTTGTTGCAAGAAGCATGACCATACGCAAAAGCATTTGGATAAGGTGAAATGTTATAAAAATCATAATTCTTGGTCGTAGATGTCACTGTCTCTAATTCTTGAACCACATAATCTAGACTCATACTAAAAGGATCACCTTTTGAATATACTCCATTGTTGCAGAGAATTGATAGCACCTGTGTGTTGGGAGAACTGGTTACACTGTTACAGCAAAATTGAAGAAAGATTATGATTATGATTTTTGCTGCCAAATTTTGAGGAAAACCCATTGTTTTTTTTTTTTTTTTTTGGTTTTTGTTTAATGAAGCTTTTGTTTGACTTTTAATGGTGGGTTTTCATTGGTTTCTCCATCAAAGCATTAGTTCGTTTTTGTCTTGGTTTTGTTGGTGTTATGCTTGATTGATAATGTAGGGTGATGAATCGGGTCATGGATCATGGGCCGTCCAGTTAAATGGACTTAGTAGCGATCATGGTGTCGTGTGGGGGGATCAAACAAGACTTTCTGCAACCGGATTTTGCTCTTATTGCTTCCACATATTAGCCCAAAAAGAGTGTCGTCGTCTAAACAAAATTAGGTAGGGAGGTGATGGGTGGGTTTTGCAAAACCTTCACCACTTCATCCCAGGATGAATGAAGGTTCTTGAATGTAAGAAAGATTCAGTTGCGGATAATCACATATATATACATTACTCAAATAAATAAATCAAAATTTACAAATAAGAATATATTGCTTCCATTTTATTTCCGATTGGAGGTGGTTGATGCTTAATGCTGATATCCAACAGTAATGAAAATGCTACTATAAAAATGGAGTATGCTATCATTTACTTAGAACCTCAATCATGCTATTGGATTAGCAATTTAGTTAATAAATTAATATGGAGAATAATAAGAGTAATTAAGTGATGGCTTGGGGAGTTTGTAAGAGGACAAATGCTGGCTGGTGGCTAGTCCGCTTATGGCAGAGGTATCGATTAAAAGGCACTCGCATGATTAAAGAGGCTGAATATTTTTTTGAGTAATACTGGAGATGAATAGTCTTATTGTTAAACGGGCACTTAAGGAACAAAAGTTGAATGTTTTTGTGAATTTTTTTTTTATCTAACAAATTAAATTTATATAAGCGTCTTAATTTGTTTAGTTAATAAAATTTTTCTATGTTAATATTATTATTTATATGCTAATATTATCATAAACTAAATTTACAGGGTCAAACAAACCATCATATATTCATTCCCCCGCTATTTAAGACTCATAATATTTTTTTATGATAAATTTTCTATTTATTAATTATGTTATTTACATATAATTAATGACCGAGCCAAAATAAAATTAATAATCTAGGTTTGTTGGAAATAAGCAAGCTCACCAAGTTCCTCCACTTCCTTGGCTAATTCTTCAATTTTCTCCACCATTTGCATCAACAGGAAAATGAAGCTGGCCACTGCAAGTCCATCGCTATTATTCTTTAGCTGTTCAAGCTTTGATGGATTTATAATCTCAATTAAATCATTTGTCATTGCTTTCACTTTTGGAATTATCATTTCCTCAGCTTGGCATTTTCTCATTTTCTTTATGCTTTCGCCTAATTCCTTCATTGTCAGTGCTATTGATGTCCCTACTCCTTCACTTGCTTCTTTTATTGCTTTTCTTACATCTTCCATACCCTAATTATCATGTTTATTATATGTTTGTTAGAAATATACCAACTGAAGGATCAATAAAATATGTTATATGAAAAAAAATAGAAAATAATAATAATTTTACCTCTCTAGAGGATTGAAGGCAAGGTTTAAGTGAAATGATTATAATAGCTAATTCTCTAAGAAGCTCTCCTATCTTAAGGTATTTCTTCCATGGATGAGAAAGCCCAAATTTACCATGCCATGGTTCCCATCTTGCAAAATTTGCCTGAAAAATTAACTATCATTATCACAAAAACTACTTGATAATTATATATTAATGTTTTTGCAAAAGAGTAAATTATAAAGTGACGTTTACCAAAGATTCATCCTTGGACTTGGAGTTTAGTACTACTTTGCATTTTCCGAAGTTGACAGCTTTTCTTCCCTTTTCACCCTCTAATCTAAAATAATCCTCCAAGCAATCTACAAAATTAACCATAAAAATTCATTCTTTTTTCTTTTTTTTACATATAGTGATCTCAAAAATATACGATAATCGGGTAAATTCTCGGAAACCAAACGGGTTATAAAAAAAAATTTATTTACCTTGAATGGTGATGGCAAGAGCATGGAATTTGGAAACAGTAGAATCGTGAAGCTCATCACTAGCCCAAGTGGGAAAAACAAATAAGCTTGTAAAAATGCAGATTACAAAACCCAAAACGATCATCAAAAGCCTTTCACGAGCCACTTCCATCACCTCCTCAAAACGCAGACCAGATAATGCCACTAAACTAAATGTAAGAATAAATATCATTGCTCCATAGTCATATCTTACTTTTATCCTTGGTGTCAATCTACAATATGTTGCTCCTCCACCTGAAAAATATTCGTTTCTTCATATGATATTATTTTAAAAATTAATAGTATTTAAATAAATAAAAAATATATACTACAATTAGTTTAAATAGGTTTTAGTTGCATTTATAGTGCATAAGTACAATGCATGCACTTAGAGCTTGTTGCCACATATATTGCTGCACAATAAAAGTGACCTGACCACTAAGCAAATTAAGAAAAGAAATGACATTCCAAACATTATGGAACTTGAAAGAAAACTGGAGACGGTGAAAAGAAAAGGATAATTTACGGTAAGTATTGAAGGTACACCAATGTACGTGCAATTGTGTAATACACTGCACCGAAGAACATAAAAACTAAGCAACATGTGGAGTTTATTATGAGAAAAAATAGAAGGAGCGTACCGGTGTAAGGTGTAGTGGGCACCTTCTAATTAGAAGTTTTTATTGCTCTAAAACTTATAATTTGTATTAATGTAAATTTGGATTGTAACTTACCAAAAATTAGCATCGCAATTCCAACAATAATGGAATTGCCAATCCCGCCAACTTGTTGAGCTATGCTTACAGTTAAACATCCTAACCCACCACCTAATATAGTTCCGATTCCTCGATTCAAGCCCTTGCCAAGTGTAGCACCTGATTAATAAGACATGCATAAATCTATATATTAGCATAATTAATTAAGATATAGTAGTAACGAAAATAAAAGAAGTGAAGAAATGACCTGCATAAAACTCAAAAATGACAACAACAGTCATAATAGCCCACATGGCATTATCATCTCCAACTTCCTTGTAAAGAGGATCAAGAAAGTAAAGAAGAGAAACCAAAATAAGAGCAACTCCAACTTTTATACTGTGAATCCATTTTCTTATATCATCTTTGTTTTTCTTTTCTCTGAGAAAAGATATGATTGGTAAAAGAGAAAATTTTGAGGATTTGTTATTATCATTTGTAGAAACTGAAGCAGCAGTTACTGCTTGCACTACATCATCTGGAATATTTACCACCGCAGAACCCATTTTTTTTCTATCTCTTGTTCGAGGCAAATATGGATTATGTTTATATAGGACTTGAGATTTTGGGAAGTAGTGGAAACTTAGACGTTTGCCTCTATTGACTGAAGTGGTCTTAACAAGCATTGTCTCTCTTTTTCTGGAGAGTACACTTCCTATATTTACACTGACCAACGCCAATTCATTTTTTTAACCAAGATAGAGACATGAGTTTAATTATTCGATTAATTTATTAGTGAGATTGAAAAGTGGGAGCGGTTCAATTATATATATACATGTCTTATAATTATTTAAATTTTACATTTTATTTTAAAAAATAAACTAAAAAAATTAAGATGAATTTTTTATAAAAAAAAATGAAAAACGTGGAGAATGACTCTAGTGGAACACGCTTGCTTGCACAAACCAATCGTACTCTTGTTCTCACTTGTAACAGTGGAGAATGGTCTTTTCGCATATATCACAAACTCCATTACGCTCTATATTGGCCTACATTACATTTTCATTTGTACCATCAATTTTGGAGTGCCCTTCGCCCTTGTTAATAGTAATTTAAATATTACAATTAATTAATCTACAAATTGAGATTAAATCATATATTTGTTTTAGTAAGTGAAGATTTCCAAATTTATGGTCGAATTTATATAAAAAATTATGAATGAGTACAAATATTAGAATGTATTTAATGAAATTTGATAAGAGTAAAAAAATTATAATATCTAAATTTTTGTAATTTCGGTAGATCTTACAACTAGCATTTTGAATGATATAAAAGAACGATTCTCACATGTCTATTTTATTTTAAAATCAAATTTGCAACATAAAATATATAGTCTTTGACAAGATATACTCGCTCTTTCTCGATACTATAATTCCTTTTAAAAGTTTCGGTCAAATTTCTAATACTTGTTTGTAATACTTTGAATATGTTGCATTTTATTAGAGGGATAGACAATTGTTTTAAGACTATAAGGTCACAAATACAGAAAACAGAACAGTTTTTGCCTTAATTATTAAGTTTGAAGTTGCAAGAAGTTCTAAAGGTATATATTTATGTCAAAGGAATTACAGGATGGATTTACTTAGAGAATATGGGTTTCTTAGAGTCACAACCGGTCCCAACACCTTTTTGCAAAAATTTAGAAGCTCCTAGTGATGATACTGCCATATCCTATCCTTGATGACAATATAATGCATAGTTAATTAGTGGGAAGCTATTATATCTCACCAATACTAGACCGGATCTTTCATATTCCACAAAACAATTAGCCCAATTTCTTGATTGTCTAACTCAGCAGCATTTAATGGCTCCCATCGTGTTTTGAGTTATCCATCAAATAAATGACATTTTCTCCCTTTCTGTATATAAATCGGATGGATTGAGAAATTTCAAGCATTGAACTCAAATATATTATTATGAATCAGAAGTTAATTAGTTTGCTCGAATTTAATTGGGTCCAATAATAATAATAACTCAAGATAAGTGGTATGAACATATATACTAAATCGTTGAATGAAAATATATAATGTGCAATGCTTGCTAAAAGCCTATAGAGAGATAGATATTAAATGAAAGCATATAAATTCAACAAGCATTTTGATGAAATTGTCACCTATATTGGTTGCAAAAATAGTTGTAGGCCATTTTGAGAAGGATGCTTTCTTTAAGCCCATCCCATCTTATCTTGCTTTTGAGTTCATTCTTTTGCTGCTCTACTTCATACGCCTTGAAGATGTAATTTTTTTAATACGCATGCTCGTACATATAACAAGCCAAGTCCAGATAATTTTTTATATGACTATATACAATTCTACCTAATATATGTTTGATATAATGTAAGATTGCCAAATATTCCCATACAACCTTTGGCCTTGACTGCAAAAAGAGTTTCAAATATCTTCAAGCCATGGCTTATATTTGATATTTGAGTATTTCAATGAGATTTATAAAAGACAAATATGCATATTGTATTAAATTCATTCATGATATTTGCAAAGAAAAAAACTCATCCCTAATTAATAAAATAACCTGACTAAATTTAGCGTAAGAAGAATTAAACTCAAATGAATAAAAAAAATTAAAACTTTATTCAAATGAGAAATAAAAATCTCAAAATTTGATAGAACTAATTTAAATTTCACCAATGTTGTGAAGAAAAAGATAAAAACAAACTAAAATAAAATAATAAGAAAGAAAAAAAAAAGGTAATCAAGTGATTTATTAATTAATAATATCTTTTCTTTTCTCTTTCAAAAAAAATAAAAATTAAAAAAATAAAAATCTTTAGTTATAATGCCTCTTTCTCTTGCACTAATTCATTAGGGGGAAAACTACAGTAAATCCTGTCAAATGGTACTAGTAAATAGTATTTTGATGGTGTGTTTTAAAACCTAATTATTTTCTCCAATTATAATTTCACATTTATAGCAACATATAAAATCTGATAAAGGGTCCGAAATTAAATTAATTAATGTTTTAGTGATGAGTGATAAAAAAAAGTTTGCCAAAGTGGAATTTGTCGCATTATGCCACTTTCTATTGCTTGTTACGTGAACATTTTCGCTAATTCTTATTTGCTCCATCTTATTAATTATTTTGTGCACTAAATTACTAATTAATTATATATTGTTTTATTTATTTATTTATTTATTTTAGAATAAAGTCCTCCCTTATTTAAGCAATATTTTTACTAAGTTTGGTTGGTGAATTTTACTTTAATATTTTAATCTTAACCATATGAAAATGATACAATTTGGCCAAATTAGTACCTAAACTTTAAAAAATTGTTCCAATTTAGTACTTATTCTCTATTTAACATATTCTTGTACATTAATTGCTCCATCTTCTTTATTTGTTTAGATTATTAACAACAATTTGAGAGACAAAACTAATCATGATTAGTTGTACATTCTATATATGTATCATGAGTTTTATAAAATTAAACTATTTAAATAATTGTTAAATATTTTTAATAAAAGTTTACAAAACATCCTAATTAAAGATGTAAAATTAAAGGGTTAATACTTAAATAAGTTAATATTTCATTGAATGTTATTAAAAATGTTTTGTATAATTTAAAGTTAAAAATTACTTTTAAAAAACCATTATATATAGACTTGCTATGAAGTCACCCTCAAATGGAATAATAGTAAAGTTCAAATTGACATGAACCAGTATGAACTCATCCACCTTTCAATTCAAATTTCACGAAAATATTAAACTGTTATCATCCAAAAATTGTCCAACTCATCGGTTTAACCATCCAAAAATCACTAAAACTATCAAAATTGACTGAACTACCGATGAAACATGAATCATCAATCCAATTCATGTCCATCATCACTATGAATAGTGAACCGCGAGTCTTACACCATGAACCACCAGGTCTTGAACTACCAAATCCACCGTCCAATTTAGGTTCATCATGACCATGAAACAAATGCCAAGGCCGCATCATGACCATGAAACAACTGCCAAGGCCGTCCAATTTAGGTCCATCACCATCATAAACTATAAATACATCAAGCCTTGAACCAGAACTGACACTGTAAAAAACGTCTATGTGTGAATGAAAAACATTAAAAGTTTCATCTCTTTGTATTGGACATGAATATTTTTAGTAAGAAAGGGGATTTTGGTTTATTTATTTAGTATTTGGTTATTGGTGAAAAAAAAAATTAGAAAGAGGCACCTAGCTGGTAAAATGTCTCTTGGATCCATACATTCTTTAAAAATGTACGAAATTTGTACCTTGGGTATGAGATGTACCATCCCCCACTACCTTCTCTTCTCATCTCAACGCGTTTTCATTATAAATGGCCTCCACCTTCTTTTTCTTTTTTTGGCTGTCACACTTTCTTTTTAGTGCTTTAGGCTTTTAAGTGCTTCACTATGCATTTACAAATCAATGTCAGCTGATTTTGACAAAAACCTGACCCATTTTAAATTACTGCTATTTAAAATATTTATCTACCTCATTATAATAAATGCTTTTATATTTTTTTTTAATTTCATATTTTCATTCAAAATTAACTGATGTGATCAAATTAATCAAAAATTTGTTATCACTCTTTTGTCTATTATTTAAGACCATTTATTCTGTTATCACTATTCAATTGAATTTGTTATTAATTATCTATTTTAATGGTATTAATATATACGCTAGAAGTAAATAATAAGAGGTTCTTTTCTTATAATTCATACAATATGAATTGTGCTATTTCTAACTTTTTATTGACCATTTTTCCAGAATAATTTTTATTTACTTAATAAAAATGAATTATACATGTTAATTAAAATCCTACATAAATTCAATCAGACCACACTCTAATTAATCATTTTATTTTCCACCAAAATGGTAAGATGTGAATATATCAAGTTTGATTCATGTCAACTACATTTAACATCAATTTAGTGCTCACGTGAACTTTACGTATAACTCACATTGTTACTTGATTTATTAGTAACATTTCTATATAAAAAAAAAATTCCTACATAAATAAGTTAAACATGTAATATGTGAAAAGACTAACTTCACTGAACACATAATTAATAATAAATTTTGCTATTAGTTAGCCTAAAATATTTTAAACCCAGCTTAGTAAAAGTTAAAATAATAAACATATAAAAATTACATTAGTAATCAATTGAGTGTAGCATAACAGTTACTCCACTTTCAAAAAAACCACATCGGTAATAGAATAAATAAATATGAAATATACTATATATATATATATATAGAGTAACGTAGATAAAATTACATAAATTGCAATAATTAAAAGTTAATAACTAAAATTAAAAAAAAAACTGACGGATGTCATAAAGGCGTCAATATTATAGGCAATGCAAAGATGAATGAATCAAAATCCGTACATATCATCATTCTAAGTTGAGTTCAACGTTAAATGGAGGAAAAAGAGAGGAAAGATGCATTTCATTTTTGTCGTTGGTATGAAAGAGAAGTGTAGCGTGGCCGACCGTACATATCAACATTCTAATTTTATGCCCAAATTACATTATATCCGTCCAAATTTTAGGTAATATAATATATGGGAGTCAAAACTTTAAAATATAGAAAAAATTTATATTTTAAAATTATGTAACATTTTTAAAATCCAAAGATCAATTATTGATCTAAATTTTACCATAAAACATATTTCACCGTTACGTCCGAAAAATTATATAATGCGTGCCGGACAAATTGGAAAATAACTTTTCTTCGATAATGAAATTTACAATTGATTTTGTTTTCAGTGAAATTTAGAAAGAACCTAAAAAATCGGTTAGAAAAAAAAGTTCTAACAGGACCCAGTTCTACTAAAAAAGATATTTTTTTTCTCAAAATGTACAAAGGATTAAAAGATCTTACAAAACTAATAACTTGGTTTTCGCATATTAATTGGTTACTTTGATAAAATCCAATCTTTGGTTTTTGTGAAAAAAATTTTTCCAGACATTTAGAGAAAAAAATAAAATTTTAAATAAAATCGGGTCTCATTTGATTTTTCTTGCAATTAATTTTTGGGTCCTTCATGAGCTCAATTGAAAACGAAATTAGGTGCAAATTTCATTTCAAAATTTTTTGTGAACTTTAATGTCAAGACAAAAATTTTTTTTTAAAATTTGTCTAATACGCAATTTTTACATAATTTTTTGACGTGTCAACTGTGTATGATTTTCGATGAAACTCAAATTAATAATTCATCATAGAATCTCAAAGTGTTACATAATTTTAAATATAGAATCTCAAAGTGTTACATAATTTTAAATTTTAAATCATTTTCTGTGATATTTAGAAGTTTAAATCTTAAAATAAATTTGTATCGTTAGTGAGATTTACCCATAATTTTATAATTAAAAAATAATAATGACAGAAAAATGAAGGATTATGGTTGAGACACCGTCATCCACCACCTGATATTCAACGGCGCAGGAATTTAATATTTAATTTAACAGATTTTGTTCAAACTCCTGACTTAGTGAGGATATTAGGTCAGGATGTGAAGCTTCCTCAGCCTCAGATTATAATCAATTGATTATGATGCATGCACTTTTAATTTGCCAGTTAAAAAATAGAATTTGATTTCATTTTGAATTACTTTATGACTATATGCACTTTAATAACTTAATTTGCCCATTAATTTCAAAATACTTCTTAATCCTTATCTGTTCCTCCTTAATGCTGCCGCATGTCCATTCTTGGGTATTATTTTTGCTTTAATTCTAATTTCTTTCTTTTTTCCCCGTTAATCTTCGTGCTTTGGATTCTTTCGACCAATAAAAATGGAGAAGGTAGCAGATTATGTAAACCTCTTGTAAATTTCTTAATATACCAGTTGTAACTTCTTATAAACCAAATGTATACTCTCTAGATTTAGAAAATTTTGTTGTTGGCAAATTATTGTAAACAAATGCATGCAATACACACACGCTTGAATTTTCCTTAGCTGCAGGAGCGATATTGTTCGATCTGTAAAATGAACTTATTTACAATTTTTTTGCATTTTAAACTTTTCTTTTATACTTAACTTTTTTTTAATAATAGAATTATATTTTTGGGTCTTTTTATTAGTGGAAATTTTTTCTTGGACATATATATATTAGCCTTGAGTAAAAGCGATCAACATTATTAGTGCTTCCAACATTTTTAGCAATTTCAACCTAAATGAGAAATGAAGATAATTAAATTAACACTTTTGGTTTTGGTGGGTTAGATGATGAATCCTTATTTAAAGCTCAAAGTCTCTAAAGTTTGCATAACCTAATGACTTCTGATCTCCAACTAGAAAAAATCTCAAAAATATTGGTAGTTTTTTTATTAGTTAGAGGAAAAGTTAAAGTTACATAAAAATAGTCAACTGTAATGGAAGTTGAAGTGTTTAGTTGAAAATAATAATTAAAAGGAAATAAGATTTTAAAAAAAAAGGATGAGAAGTTGGAAGAAAAATTGGTATTTAAAATTCACCAAAAGTTAAACTTTCTGGTAAGTTTTTTTTAATTAAAATAGTTTTAAAATATATATATTTTTTTTCCTTTTTAACTACTGTTAGTAGCCTTTAAAAAAAACTATTGCTGGTGTTTTTTAAATGAATAATAATTGACACATATTCGTTTTAATTCATTATTTTTTTAATAAAAAATTGAAGAAAATACGAAGGGGAATGCTGACAATTTTTTAAAGCATCCCTTTTAATTTTATTTTCTCTACATAATTACATTTAAGTAATTATTTTATTCTGTCAATATTTCAATTATAATAAAATAAACATAAATTTAAGTCTTATTTTATTAAGAAATGTTATTTTAATTTATTTATATTTTTATTAATTAGTTATATTATACTATTATTATTTAATTCATAATAAAATGATAATAAATTCTGATTCTATTCTATTAACGGTAATATTTTATGATAAGTTTAATTATTTATTAAAATATAAATTATGATAACATAACAATAAATTTTTATTCAAATTACATACTACTAAAGAATACTATTTTAATTTATATTATATCTTTCTATTTATTAATTAATAGTACTATTATTATTTTAAATATAATAAAATAACAATAAATTCAAATTTATCCTATTGAGAAACATTATTTTTATTATAACATTTATTAATCGATTTATTTATCAAATTAAAATTTGGATTATGATAAATAATAATAAATAATTTAAACTAATGTTCTATTAAGAAATATTGTTTAATTCATATTCATAATTTGTTGTTAATTAATTATTGGGTTGATTATAATTTAATCCTTGGATTTTCGCATATTAGGTACTTAGTCACTCAGTTTTTAATATTATTTTTTAATGTTTTTATTTTGTTACTGTTAGACATTTTACTCAATTCATCTCTTAATATCGTTAAATCCTTGTGACTCTAAACATGATTCCGTTTAGAGAATTAAATTAAATTTTGCCACCCATCTTCAAACTCTAACCAAAAATACCAAAATGAAATTTTCACCCACAAAATTCAACATCCGATTTTGGCAATGAAAGAGACAAGTGAGTATATGAAATTAAAATACTCAATAAGAGCAATTAGAATCTGACCTCCATGTCTATAGTAAGTTATCAAAAAATGTTGAAAAATGCGATAGAACTTTACATATCTCGTGTCTTGAATTAGGACTCGTGAGTTTCCCACATCATCATTTTCTTCCAATCTCTTCCAAACCGTACGAAGGGAGGTTAAACTGTGAACGACTCAAACCGTCTTTATATCCTACCACAGTTTAAGAAAATTTGAAGTGCTAACCACAATGTTTAGTGGTCCGAATATATGAATGTATTTAAAAATCTCCCATCTTATTTATAAATGAATCTCATATTTCATTTTCAAACAAACAAAAACCTAAAGATATGGAAATGGGTGTTGGTTATCCCACCAATCTTTTATAAATAAAATCCAAGCCTATAATCATGTGTATATATTTAGTGGACAAATAGAAAAGCAGGATATAATTATAAAACCAAAACCTAAATGAGAAGACAAAATTAGAATGTTGCTGTAGGGGAAAGTGAGCATATATCACCTATATTAAACCCATTATTAGCCAAAGAAAAATAAGGTGATGATTAAGTGGAAACTCCACTAATATTAAGTCCTAAGAGAATGACCTTGTCATGTAGTATTAGTACAATACTATTTTAGCTAAGTGATGAAATTGTTGTTTAGGACTTGCATTATAAGGCAAATACCTAATTAAACCTACGAATTATTATCTTGAACATGATGATTTGGGCATTGCAACAAGTATTAAAAAACCCAATCAATTCTGATGTAAATGTAGGAAGATAATTGCGTCATTTAAAGAAAGAAAAATAAAAATATTTAAGGAACAAAGTTGTCAGCAGATTAGGCTACAACTTTTACTTGAGGGTCCTCTAATTCATAGTGACTCATCTCTTCACTCTATCACTTCATATGGAAATGAAAGGATATATATATAGGCCCATCCCATCATCTAAAAATTGGTCTCGGCCTGTTGGCCCATCCATGATCCATATTAGAATTAATCTCAAATTTCATTGGTTGACTACTTTTTATTTGATACTGACAAGATGAGCTCTATGACTATGATGCAAGTTTTGATTTTGAATGAGGCCAATCCATTAATTTATTTTCTTCTGGAAACAAACGTTTTTAGGGCTTGTTTGGATTGCGAGGAAAAGTGGAAGGAAATGCTTCATCTTTGGAATCAAGGGAAAATAAGGGAAGGAAAAAATTGAGTAGTTTTCGCCATTATATTTTCCTCCATTTTCTTTTTCTTACTTTGTTGGTATAGAATTTTTTGAACTTGTTTTTTCTTTTATTAAACTTAAACTTGTTTGTTGAATGTTGATGAATGATGGTTTGCTTAATTGCTTTTAATTTTATATGTAATGTTTCTTTCCAAGATGGGAAGATTGATATGATATTATACTAATTATAAACTTTGATTTTTTTTCCATAACTAGTATGAGTATCTCATTCTTAAGTTTCAACGGTTCTGCAACTGGTTCTAAAATTTTTAAGTCCTGAAATTTCAATTTCGATTTCAGTTGTTAAATTGATACCAAAATCGGTCCCACACATTTCTAGTAAACTGTGAAAAGTCGCACTGTTTAATTTTTACCTATGATCAATGAACTTTAATCTTTGTAATTAAAAGTGGTATAAACTTCAATTTCCTTTCACGGAAGGGTTTTAAACTTCAATTTTCTTTAACTAGTATTCCTTTTGACCATAAGTTGTAAATTTTTCAACCTCTAATAGGAACTTAAATGTTATTTTTCAAACATTATTTCATTGTTAACCTCCAAACATGACTAAACTAAGATTTTTCAACCAAAAACTCAATTTTACCCTCAATATTTTCTTCTTCTTTTTTTCAAATTTTTATTTTTAATTTTTTTAACATAAAAAAAATTTTCATAAAAAATAACAAAATATCAGCTTATTGCCTATTCAAACCGCACCACCAATGTCTAACATTTGTCACAGCTAACCAATATCAAAGGGTGACTAGTTTTGGACTGTCAAAAACCACGGAGACTAAATTCATTGAAATCTGTGGTCAAAGGAAGGAAAACCAACTAGTTCAGAATTTTGGGTAGACTGATCAAGTTTTCTTTTCAACTTGTTTCCATTGACTTTCAATAATTAGATAGTCTGTCAAGAATAAATCCTATATTTAGGTTTTTGATGACGAAAACTTTGATCTAGTATAGATATTGATCTAGTATAGATATTTGTTAGATATTTGTTATCTTCACTGCTAAAAATATAAATTGAGTTTTTGATTAAAAAGTACAATTAAGTTCTTATTGGAGGTTAAAAATAAAATAATATTTTAAAAATATATTTTTGTCTTTGTACGAAGATTGAAAAATTATAGTATATATGACTAAAAGGACTATTTGTTAAAGGAAATTGAATAATTAAAGTTTAAATTCCTTTTAATTACAAATTGAAGTTTAATCCTCATAGGTCAAAGTTGAGAGACAATAGGTGAAAAATTTACTGTAGAAAACTGTTATTTTAATTATATTTAATAAACTAATACTTAGATAGAAATAGAATCAATTTTAAGTCCATGAGATTTGCACTAATGTACTATTAAGTCCTTATATTTTGAATAATACACTATTAGATTCCTAAAAGTTACCAAAATTGAATATCACCATCCAAATTTATGCATCTTATTCGAAACGCTCAAAAGGAAAAAAAAAAAAGGAAAATTCACAAGAAAAATATAACTTGAAGCACCGCCGGACCCGTGTTTGAACTCCAACCCATTTCTAAACTCCAGATCGGTTTTCTTCTTCCGTCCATAATAACAAGTCACGAACTCCCGTTTCTTCTCCTTCAACCTGTAAGGCGCAAATCCTACTTGTGTGACTAAAAACCCTAATTTTATCTCTGCCAGTGCCAATCACTCGCTCCTTTCAGGTCTATCTTTCCTTCCCCTTCTGTTTCCTTTTTTTTTTATGCATATAAACGTATCTGTGAATTTGCTTTTCTTTTTTTTTGTTTTAATCGATGTTGTGTAGAGATCTATACGTATGTGTTCATTTTTATACACTTTACTTGATGCCTACACGTATCCTTTTGCCGGTGAATTTGCTCATGCTTTTCTGGTCTCTTTCCGATGATTTAGCTGTGGATTGGATATGGTGGTTGTGATTGTTTGCTTTGATGGCTTTGTTTGTGATCTGGTTTGATCTACATGCTTGTTATATTCGTAAGCAATTGATTTATTGCTTATTGTAGCGTTGTATTAGTTGTGTTTCAGAGGCCTGTTCTGGTCTTCCAGTTTTGAGATTTTCTGGGTCCGATTAGATTAAAGAAAGGAGAATTACATTATTTCCAGAGTAGATCTATTAGCTTTAAGGAAGAAATTCTGTATTTCACCTTGAATTAGGGGAACATAAACTAGCGGATTTCTGGAAATTGTTTGAATCTGAATGCGTTAACGGTGTGTTAATTGTTAGATTGCTAATCCCAACACTCTTGTTATTGATTGCATAACATCCATATACTTGTTATATGAACATGGCCTGTTATTGCCATTTGCTTTGGTTTATTCTTTTGTTTCTATTGTTTTGTTGTAGATTAGTCTGTTTGTTTATTGTTCAATGCTATTATCGCATGCATGCACCACATCAATATTTGATGACACTTCCCATGTTGTTTACTTGTTGATAATCGATGTCAAAAGGCTAGTCTAGCTCCAACAAAGAACTGACTGTCAAATTGATAACACACTGTTGCTTTTTTAGTATTACATGGGTAAATGTAAACACATATGTACTTTTGAATGATATCCTGAATACGTGGGCAAATCTCTCTAGCATTTGTATCCCTAACAGTCAGACAAGCATTAATGAGTAATTTCTTTAAAAAGAGGAAATGGTTTTCAGAATAACAAATATTTGTGATAATCTTTATGTCATTATTATGATTTTTTTTTTATTCCAGTTTTGTTTAAACATTTGTCTTGCCAATTGATGGTATCTGTTTCAGAAATTACAGAATCATACTTCATTAGAAATTTCAGATATTTGATAGATTGATCTACCATTAGATTAGCCTACTGCTGTGTACACTATGTTTGTGTATATTTAGTTTGTTATCAATAGATGGCTGTTGATATTTGGGGCTGAAAAAAGCTGATCTACATAATTTTCTGTCACTAATGAGAAAGTGAACCTGTTTCAGAAATTAGGGTCTAGGACATGAATGCTGTGATATTTGGTAGTTCAGATATGTCTAATTACATAAGAAATTGAAATTTTGACCTTGGCTTTTACTCAGGGGAAAGGAATTTCTTCAATATCAGAAGAATTTAAGTGCATCTATATTCTTTAGAAAAGATGCCCTCTCAAAAGATAGAAACTGGTCATCAGGACACAGTCCATGATGTTGCGATGGATTACTATGGCAAGCGCATTGCAACTGCTTCATCAGACCACTCAATCAAGATAATTGGGGTTAGCAATAACACCTCCCAGCATCTTTCCCAGCTGACAGGTCATCAAGGGCCAGTTTGGCAAGTAGCGTGGGCTCACCCAAAGTTTGGGTCGTTGCTTGCTTCGTGTTCTTATGATGGGCGTGTCATAATATGGAAGGAGGGCAATCAGAATGAATGGACTCAAGCTCATGTTTTTGATGAGCACAAATCATCAGTCAACTCTATTGCTTGGGCCCCTCATGAGATTGGTCTTTGTTTGGCATGTGGTTCTTCAGATGGAAATATATCAGTTTTTACTGCAAGGGCAGATGGTGGTTGGGACACATCCAGGATTGATCAAGCTCACCCGGTGGGTGTTACTTCTGTATCATGGGCTCCGTCGACTGCACCTGGAGCTCTTGTTGGTTCTGGTTTGCTTGACCCTGTTCAGAAGCTTTGCTCTGGTGGTTGTGACAATACTGTAAAAGTGTGGAAGCTGTATAATGGGATTTGGAAGATGGACTGCTTTCCTGCTCTTCAAATGCACACTGATTGGGTAAGGGATGTGGCATGGGCACCCAATTTGGGGCTTCCGAAATCAACTATAGCCAGTGCTTCTCAGGATGGGAAGGTTATTATATGGACAGTGGCAAAGGAAGGGGATCAATGGGAGGGTAAGGTCTTAAACGATTTCAAGGGTGCTGTTTGGAGAGTGTCATGGTCACTCACCGGTAACATTTTGGCTGTTGCTGATGGGCATAACAACGTGACACTGTGGAAAGAAGCTGTAGATGGGGAATGGCAACAGGTGACTACAGTCGATTCCTAGAGATGGCAAAAGGATTGTCCCTTTTGATACTTGATCATGTTTTAGTTGCATTGCATTTGAAATGATGACGAGGACCAATTTTCCTTGATGTTATTCTATTTAGTGTTTATGTTGGTTTTAGACATCAGAATGTGGCAGGTTGAGTGGACTGGATCATGCATTTTGTTATATGAATGAATATAATTCTCTACAGTCTATTGTACTCTGCAGAAATTTTAAATGTAGCATTAAATATTACTATTTACAATGAAGTCGTCTTTGTGTGGTTGGGGGCCATCGGAATAGGACCTTCGCCCTCTAGTCTTGAGAGATTGAGTAGTTTGAATCTTCTTATCCGCATTCAGGTGCATAAATTTAGAACTATGCTTAAAAAAAAAAGGTCGTGATTGTAAGAGAAGTGTGAGTTTTGCAGCTGCAAATGACATTTAACATTTTATTTACTCTCAAATTCAAGAGAGTGGTGGTATGGTATTTAATTTAACTAGCGCACGATTCGATTATTGAAGCAGGTCCTTATCAATTCATCAATGATTGGTTGGAGATTTGGTCCTATTTCACTATTGAATCATAGTTGCTAAGTAATAAAAAAGCCACCATTAGGAACGACCGGTGAGAATGTTAGGCAAATAAAAATGGAAGTGAGCTGAGTTTCCAAATTAAGCCTGCTTCTAATTAGTTAGTCATTAAGAAAAAAAAAAATCTAAATTCCCCACTGTATGAACATCATCACCAATCATGCCATACTTCCAACTTGAAAATCAGACGAAGCTCGGTTCGATAAGTTTAAATATTTTCAGTGCATTCTCAATAACGGTTTGATAAGCTTAAATATTTTGAGTTCATCCTCAATAAGTTAAAAATGAAACAATCTCGCTTATAATTTAATTAATATATTAATATATCAAAGTTCATAAAAGGCCTGATAAATAAAGCGGAGTCTTAACACAACAGTAGAGTTGTTAAGCAGAAAATGCACCTGGCTGCCTTTATATATATATATATATATATATATATATATATATATATAACAAGCTTGATAAATAAACTGGTCAGCCAACTGGGTATAGCTCTTGAGTTGTTTTAAGTTCATGTCTGAGACGAGACTCGCATATGTGAAGCTGTTGAGATGGCGACTTTTACAGCCTAGGAGGTTCTCTATCCACGTGAAAGAAAAAAAGGGTGAGGGAGCTGAAGCGTACTTATTAGTTCGAACCTGCCATTCCTGAGGTCTCCTAAAGTCAAAGGTCATGTTCTAGAAGTAGATACCAAATCAAATCCTACCAGTCCATTTCGACTTTTTATCTCGCTTCATTTCGTTTTACCAATTTGGTAATTTCCCTTCTGAATTGAGTCACATAAACTGGACATTATATTATGTTAAGATTAGGTAAATTGAATTGATTTTGATGTTCATAATATTTCAATAAAATGACAAATACTAATAGGTAAATTGAATTGATTTTGATGTTCATAATATTTCAATAAAATGACAAATACTAATTTATTTATCAACCGAAAGTGATCTAACAGTAATATTAACACACTGAAATCAAATAATTCTGAGTTTAGTACTCCAATTAAAAAAAAAAAAAACAAACTTACTAAGTTAGAATGCAAACTAACCTAAATTTAACATCAACTATTTACTTAAATTTACATCAGCATTTAATAATGGAAAAAATGATAGGTTCCATAAAAAAAAGAAAAAAAAAGAATGATAGGTTTTTTTTTTTTTTAAAAAAAAAACTAGTTTTCATGCGTTTCACAAAATTGTTTATTTTGAAAATTTTTATGTAATTATATCTATAATTATAAAAAAAATAATTATTTATAAAAATATAAATTAAATTTTACATTAATTCAGATTTTTTATAATTTTATTATTTTCATTTTAAATTTTAAACTCATATTCATTCAAAATACTATAAAAAACTTGAATACACCTGAAAAATCATATTAAAATATTATTTTACTAATATTTATTAAACTTGTCATTTTTATATTCTTTCTTCACTATTAATTATATTCAAATAATGCGTGACTGCAAATATATGAAATAATGTGAATTTTTTTTACTTGTAATATTTTTCATTTTATTCAATTAAAAAATTCACTATAAAATTTTTTAATTATTATAAAATATAAGTAGTTTTGTTTGTAAAATAAGAAAAAACATTAGTAGTAATTTTTTTTGCCATAGTAAATATTTAAAATGAATAGAGATGTTTTTTTGAATTTCAGTATTAGCAATTCAGTGATTAGCAGTAGTAATTTAGTAAATGCTTAAAAGAAATAAGAGTATTTTTGAAACATTGTAATAATTTTGATAACGTTTAATTGTTTGAGTAGCTATTAATTGTTTGAACCTCTAACAGCTAAAAGTTGAGAGTTAGTTTTTTATAAAACGCTAGCATAACATCTAAAAGCTATTTAAAACGCTACGTCACTGAACATTATAAAAAAGAGCGTTTAGCATTTTAACTAGTCAAACCACTAAACACTAACTTGATCACTATTGCCGAACATGCTCTTAGTAGTTAGTAGTAATAATTTAGTAAATATAACTCAATCAATATTTAAAAAAAATATGAGTATTTTCGGAATAAAATATTATCCGTTTAGATTAGATAGTTTCTAATTTTTTAGAAAAGAGAATAATCATAATAAAATGACTTTAAATAGTTTAAATTGAATCTTTAGCTTCTAAATTATATTATACATTAAAAAAATCTTCTAAATTATATTACAGAAGCCTCACGTTCTAAAAATTGATTATGAGATTTTGGATAAATGTAGAATGTATGTACATGCAAAATGTTATCATTAATGACTCTTATTTCCCAAGAAAAGGCAGTGCAAATATACCAAATTAGTGACAATATATGATTAAATCGTCCATAGAGTAAGTTTTCAGTTTCTAGAAAAAAATGTGCCATTTAGTTTTGTACATATATGGTACCAAATTAAATTTTAATATAAGGCTTTCAACAATTAAAATGTGAAGTGTTGCTTCAATTTTATATTAGAAAACTAATGAAAAAATAAATACAAAAAGATGTGTACTAATTACTAGAGAAGAAGAACAAACAACAAGGAAGAAGTTCTGGTAGCTTCCACACTCCAAGGCAAAACAGAACTCCACCGTACTAATCCCAACGTCCAGTCTTCTCCTCCTAAATCCACACTCTCACATCCTCAAGTCACATATCTACACGCGCTCTCCTTTAAAGCGTAATAGTGCAGAAGCCGACAGCCCAACTAACAAATATCGGCCCACGCTCCAAGCTAAGTGGTGTGGTTTGATGAAGGCAATAAAAATGTCAGGTAGACCAACCAGTCAATTCTAAAAAAACCCATCATTAACCTCTGAAAAAATCCATGTTGTCTGAGTTTACTGCAACCAAAATATCAGCTAACGACCCTTCAAAATCTTTCGATTCATCTTACAAATTAAGTAGAGAGGTATTTCGATTTTTCTCGGATCACTCACATTCACCCGCTACAGTATCTTTTTTTCAATCATCGAACTCATCTGCCTTTCTTTTATCTCTTTCTTCTTGTCTTACCTGCAAGTCTGCCCTTAATTACTCCCACCATACCTCCTCCTCCTTCTTCGTTTTTCTTTTTCCAGTTCAGATTGATCGGAACTGTTTGAATTTTAGCTGAGAGGATGATGCATATTCTGTAAGAGTGATTATTTTTCTTCCATCTCAGTCATTAAGTAAGTTCTAGCACTGAAGAATGGCAGTTCCCGCCCCTTCTAGTATTCGTTTGCAGAATATGTTACAAGCTGCAGTGCAATCAATTCAATGGACTTACAGTCTCTTTTGGCAAATGTGTCCTCAACAAGGGTAATTAATTAATTAACTGCTTAATTCTTTATTTTCAAAAATATTAATAATGAATGAATATGTTAATTGATGGATCAGAATTTTAGTATGGGGAGATGGGTATTACAATGGAGCTATTAAAACAAGAAAGACAGTGCAACCAATGGAAGTAAGTGCAGAAGAGGTTTCTTTACAAAGAAGCCAACAACTGAGAGAGCTTTACGAGTCATTATCAGCAGGCGAGACAAATCAACCGGCAAGAAGGCCATGTGCAGCCTTGTCGCCGGAGGACTTAACGGAGTCGGAATGGTTTTATTTGATGTGTGTGTCTTTCTCATTTCCTCCTGGTACGGGGTAAGTAAGTAAATTAACTTAATGTAGTGAAGCTCAATTGAGGTTCCTGCAAGTAAAAATAGAAAACCATATGGGGGACAATCGTATTTGTGAGTAGCAGTAGAACCTACTCTACTGCACTTCATTCAAAACTTTTTTTATTACTAAGGATTCCTTTGATGGAAAGTGTAGCATTTGTCTATATTTGAAGACATAATAGTAATAGTAACAGGCTTTCAATATCACTGCTGCTATTCTACAGATACAAGTGGTGTATAATTAATTGAGGCTACATGCAATTTTCTGACTACTATGCAAATTTTTGTGACTGTCAGTTGCAGTAATAAATAGTGCTTGATGAGAGGTACATAAAGATTAGTAGAAATCAAATCACATTAGCAATCTTTTACATAGAATTAAAGTAATAAAACTGCTATTTTAGTGCAACTTTACACTGAAAATTTGCTGGCTTACATAATACAGAAAAAGAAAAAGAAAAATAGGCAATAGAGATGGGTTCACAAGAGGTGTATAGGTTAGAAGTAGCTACATTTGTCATGTAGTTGTTGAGAATAGTGGCGCAAGGAAGTGAAGTAAAATCCAGTTGCTTTTAGGTATGTTTGTGTTTGACAACATAGAGAAGCACTTTGGAGAGAATCTCTGTAATGTGATTTGGAGAATCTTTTAAAAGGATTAGACATAGCCTAATTCTGATGTTTTTTGGTTTGTATTTGGAGAAAGAGAGAATTGCTTTTGCCGTTTCAAGTTACAGCTAAAGCAGACTCAGCTGTGAGCTTCTTTTGGCAATCTTTTTATTTATTTTTACTCTTTACCATCTTACCACCTCCTTTTCAATTAAAACTTCATAGGTTAGTAAAGTTCTTTGAAGCCCATGCTCAACAATAATCTTGATTAAGTTTAATTATTGCTTAATTAGCTCTCCAGCACCCCCATCAATATTAAATTTTTATAAAAAAAAAAAAAGAATCTTTAACCTCACATGTTTAACATAATATTGGGATGTAAATATAGTTATTATTAGTTATTTAATTAATATCCACTTTGTAGCAATATATAGCTCAGGAATCCATTTAATTGTAGCTGACTAGCATTAACAGGCTGGTAATCTTGGTTTTTAGAACTCTTAACATTTTCAGTGTATTGTCATGAATCACTCATGTAGTGCAAGTTTTAACCAATATATATATAAATATAAGTGCGTGTGTTTGTGTATTTTAGGTTGCCGGGAAAAGCATATGCACGGCGGCAGCACGTATGGCTTACCGGTGCAAATGAGGTTGATAGCAAAACCTTTTCTAGGGCTATCCTTGCGAAGGTATAATAAATTTGCTTTTCTAATTATTTAATGATATCTATAGATTGAAATTACTAATTATACATTCTTCTTTGTTGTCTCTAAATATGAACCCTTTGGCGACAAAATTAATGGAGTAGAGTGCTAGAATACAGGTAATTGAATCTCTCTTCTATATGTTTTACACCAACTTCATTCATTGACTGCCTCTTTGGCCTAAATAAAACCAGCTTTAAAATTTTTCTTTTCTGTTACATTGGTAGACTGTCTTATGCATTCCTCTTCTCGACGGCGTCGTTGAATTTGGGACAACAGACAAGGTACGAAAGTATAATTTTTCCTTTTTTGTTTTGGAGTTATAGTAATGCTACAGCTTACGAAGTTGAGTTTATTTAGGTTCAAGAGGATCTTGGTTTGGTCCAAAGAGTGAAGAGTTTCTTCACCGAGCACAACCATCACCTCCCCCACCATCCTCCTCCTCCTCCACCACCACCACCAAAACCAGCTCTCTCCGAGCACTCTACTTCCAACCCTACTACTTCATCAGACCATTCCCGCTTCCACTCTCCTCCTATCCCCACCATGTACGGCATTACAGAACCACCCACTGTCAATACGAACCACGATGACGACGACGAGGAAGAAGAAGACGAGGATGATGAGGAAGAGGAAGACGGGTCTGATTCAGAAGCTGAAACAGGTCGAAGCACTCAGCCTGTCCCTAGTCAAATGATTCAAGACTCTCAAACTGTAACAACAGCAACAGTAGTAGCAACAGATGCAAGTGAACTAATGCAACTAGAAATGTCGGAGGATATTCGATTAGGATCACCGGATGACGGTTCAAATAATATGGACTCAGATTTTAATTTAATTGGGTCAGGCGAGCATCATCAGAGCCGAGTAGAGTCAGATCGGAGGTGGTCCTTGTTACAAGACCCATTGAGTGGTAGCCTTCAACTGCCACCGCCAGGTAATGTAACTCAAGATTCAAATTATGATCATCATTTTCCATCGCCGTATCTAAAGACTGACACTAGACTTAGGCTGAGCCATGCAGCCAAAGGAACATGCAGTTGGCACATGGGTTAATGAGTCCTTTTTGTTAAGCACGAAATTTTAGGCTTTACTCAGATTTCTGACCAGCGTCCACACACCCAACTAGCTGTGTCACTGTGCCAGGAATGGGAACAGCGAAGCTTAAGTCAACAAGTCAGTCCAACAATTCCAATACGACAACAACCTCCCCGTTTTTCCTATGATTTCACTCTAACTTTTCTTCTTCTTTCTCAAACACGTGCATTATTTCCATTTTGAAGATTGTCCACCACCTCATCAACTTTCAGCTAACACCTTTTTCACGGCGAATCTATAGTATGATTGACCCAAATCAAACTCCAAATGTCCATATTAGATTTCAAATATATATATATATATATAAAATTACCGATCAGATTCCACTTTGGCATTATTCAAAATGTTTAAATTCTTAACATTTATAAACCACTAACTATTAGCAACTAAATGTTAAGAGTTTAATTTTTTATAAAACGATATTATAACCTCTAGAAGCTATCTAAAACGCTACATTTGAACATTATAAAAAGAACATTTAATGTTTAACTTGTCAAATCACTAACTATACTTAACCACTATAACCGAATACACTATTTGAATTATATCTAATTTTAATTTTAATGTATCACAGTTTATAGAAATTATATTTATATTATCAATTTTACAGTTTAAATTGTTTTTTGAAAAAAAAAAAAAAAGAGAGCGCACTAAGTCATTGTCATTTATTTTTGAGCAAGTAATAGTTACAGTATAGAATGAATGATTATTATAAGTTTCTGATTCGAATTTTGTTTTGCTGAAATGATTAGCGGGACCCTCCCCATTCGAAGACATGGCCCAAGAAGATACTCACTATTCCCAAACGGTTTCCACAATCCTCCAAAGCCAGCGTATTCGGTGGCCTGATTCTTCTTCCGCTTCTTTCATCTCCTACTCCAACCACTCAGCTTTCACCAAGTGGACAATCCGCTGCTCCGATCACACCCCCCACATGCCGGTCGACGGCAGCTCTCAGTGGTTCCTTAAATACATCCTCTTCAGTGTGCCTTACCTCCACCATAAATATCGCGAAGAAAACTCGCCCAAGTCGCGTGACGGCGACACTGCCACTCGTTTCCGCAAAGGCACTCCTCAAGATGAGCTCAGTGCCAATCACGTGCTGGCCGAACGCCGCCGCCGTGAGAAGCTTAATGAGAGGTTTATAATTCTAAGGTCGTTAGTTCCGTTTGTGACTAAAATGGACAAGGCGTCCATATTAGGAGACACAATAGAGTATGTGAAGCAGTTGCGAAAGAAGATTCAGGAATTGGAGGCGCGTAATAGACAGATGGAGATTGAGCAGCGGTGCAGATTAGCAGAGCCGCCACAGAGAACGTCGAGTTTGAAAGAGCAAAGGAGCGGGGTCACCATGACGGATCGGGCTAGAATAGTTTCAGGTTCGGGTTCTGGACCTGCATCCGATAAAAGAAAATTGAGGATAATGGAAGGTAACGGTGGCTGTCCTACGTCTAAAACGGTGGAATCATCGCCGTCGACGGTGGTGGAAACGAATGTAGAGGTGTCTATAATAGAGTGTGATGCGTTGCTAGAGATACAATGCGGGTACAGAGAAGGGCTTTTAATTGATATAATGCAAATGCTGAGAGATCTCCGGATAGAAACAACGGGAGTTCAATCTTCTTTGAACGGTGGAGTCTTTGCTGCTGAATTAAGGGCTAAGGTACGCCATTAATCTCTATAATTTTCCTTTTCTCGAGCAACGATAGAGAAGAAGTACTAGAAATTATTCAAATAGAAAAACAATATTATATCACCAATTAAGAATTATTAGTTTTATATCACCAATTAAGTCATTATCTTTCTCTATAATAAGGATTTGTTTGTGATTGAACTTAGTTAATTCGTAAAAAATTTACTAAAGTTGTCTTAGTGTTTGGAATCAGCGATGAACTAGGTCTAAAATTAAAGTCTAAACATGTTTCCATCATAATGCAATTCCAATTATTTATTGCCTCAAATGCACCCTTTTTCCAGACTGCTAGAGGTCGATTTTAGGTTCATCTCCCATCTCTCCTTCCCCTCTCCTCTCTTGTACCTCTGTTGAAAAATTATGCACTCTTTTATTTATTTATCTGTTGGGAAAAATGAAAATTGTATAATTACTGACAGGTAAAGGACAACGTTGGAGGAAGGAAGGTAAGCATTGTGGACGTGAAAAGGGCAATTCATCAGATAATATATACTCTATGATTAACTACTAATTATTTGATTTTTAGACTTCATACATTAGAGGCAAATCGCCTGAGTTTTGTAAAAATATTTTCCCTCCATATAAAAAATAATTGTAAATCTGCCTACAAATGTCAATAAGAAATTATTGTGGGGAAATGTAATCAATCTACGTAGCATTGATGTTAGAGCCAACAAAATCAAACAGATTAATTAAATTGTCTCCTTCCCTTGGCAACTCTTTCAATGTTGCATATTAATGTGATCAGAAAGAAATGGATGGTCATAAAAGTTGCTTTCCATTCAGGGATCATGGCAGCACTGCTCGCAGAGGAAATGTTTTGCCGGTCCTCATTATTTGTCATTTTTAAATATATTAAGTGAAGTCCGCTAATTAGAGTGTGACTTGCTTGATAATATTAACTCAATCTCTGTTTCTGCCCACTGTTCACATGCACATTTTACAGAATAATAGAGTGAGATACTGAAAACAATATTGGTATTTTTGTGTTTGAGAATTCACGAGTGACAAGGACAAGTTGATTGAGATACTCAAAAGTCAAAACAGAAAGAAAGAAAAATTATGGAGATATCGTGAGTACCTTTTGTCGTCTTTTTAATACATACGTGGCTTCTTTCTTTTTTACTACTAAGTCTAATATAGTTTGGCAATGTTTTGGAATATTATAGCACTGCATTTTGAAACATGACTTTCTAAATTCAGTGAAACCAACATGTTTTATACATCTTTTACACCTAATATAAGCTTTAATAATTGAGCTTTACTACTAGTAATCATAAAATATAAAAAACTTAAAATTCCTATAATTTATAATCAATTTTATTTAAATTAATTTTAATCAAAACAGACATTCTTTTCATTTTTTAAGGATGATTCTTGATAAAATAGCATTTAAAACATAAATAATATAATTATGATTTGTATTCTAAAACTTCCCTCTTGGAGCTCACATGTCATAAGTTCTTATCTGTTACAAATGTGTTTTATCATATAACCTCCTAAATTGCTGAACTAACGAAGAAAGAAAGTATTGCTAAACTAACGAAGAGACAGAGAGAGAAATAAAAAGATGTCACGAGATAGAAGGAATATGACAATTTTTCAAATTTAATTTTAGTTAAATACATACTTTAAATATTAAGCTAAGATCATTTTTTTTATTTCCTTCACTCAATCGGGTCTATTTCGTTGATATTTGCAAACAAAAAATTCAATTGAAAATCCATTTTCTAAGGCCAATTGCATACAAACCCAATGGATTCCATATCTCAATCCAAATCTACCATTATCAATAATTAAATTAACAAAAATATTTATTTAATATACACAAATAACAGTAGTATATATATATATGTAGATGATTCACTACACTCTTATACTAAATAATTCACTACAGTTCGATCAATTTTATTTTTATATACTAATTTATGTGTGCAAAACAAAATATAGAAATCTTATTTGTATGTTAATAGAATATACATTTGATATTCATGTATTAACAAATATAATATAAAATTTATATTTATACCAAAAGAAAGATTTACTACTAAAAAAACACGCTATTAACTACACAATTAGCAATGCAAGTTTGTGTGTTACAAATTAGTGACATATTCAGCAAGAAACCTTCGTCATAGTTTGTATTTTCTCCCAAAATGAATTTCGTCGCTGATAGCCGCTAAACAACAATATACGAGATAGAGTCATTGAAGTTGTTAATAGTGACAATACTTTTTTGTCGCTAATTGTGTCATTATTTTCCTGCCGCATATGTGCACCAGATTTGGCGGCAAAGCACTTGCTTAGCTGATTCGCAACAAATCTAGCAGCAAAAGTGACACTTTTGTCGTCAAAATTTTAAAAAAAGGAGTTTTAAGCATAATATCTTAAAGTTAGTACAAATTAATTATCAATATAATTAGCGACGGACACAGATTGCCCTTATCGACTCATTCAACAACCTAATCAGCAAAACACATTCAGTAAAAAAACATAGTGGGAGTTTTAGACTGTAAATCCTACAAAATTACCATTGTAATTAGTGATTAGCAACATAATCAATGACAATTTAAAAAAACTGTTAAAAATATTTTGTCTCCGATTCTTAAAAATTTTTTATTAAACACCAATTCCTTACTCATTTATTCATTTTTTCTCATTTTTCTTTTCTGGTTTCCCACCCATTCATTTTTCTTCTATTATTTCCTCATTATCTCTTCTTTTTTTTTTTCCTTCATCTCCTTCTATTTTCCCCTTTTTTTTATTTTTTTTATTTTACTTTCTTCTTTCTTCTTCTTATTTTCCTCTCCTTTTTTCTCTCTTTATTTTTTCTTCTTCTTCCAACTCATTTTTTTTTTCTTTTCTTCTTTTTTATTTCATTCTTCTTCATCTTCTCCTTATTTTTTATTTAATTATTCTCATTATTCTTCATCCTCAACTTTATTCTTTCATTTATTTTCTTCTAATTTATTCTATTGTTTTTTCTTCTTCTTTTCCATTCATCTTTTTACTTCTTATTTTTTTCCATTCCTCTTTTTTATCGCTGATTCAAAAAAATTTGAAATAAACTAAATTAATAAAAATATTTGGAATGCATTTAAATAAATTAATTAACTTTTTGTCAATTTAAAAAATAAACGTAATAAAAATAAAATAGGAATGCAATTAGCGACAAAAGAAGCCACCGACATCAACATTTTCGTTCTAAAACCAGTGACAAATATCGTGTCACTAATTAGCGACACATAGTGTTGCGGCAACACAATGCCTCACTGTGTGTCACTATTAGGAGACAATGTCCTTAGCGACAAACAAGTATGCAATTACGTACTTTGTGTCACTAATGCGTCACAACACCTGTTTCCTATTGATTGAGTCGCTGATTGCGTGACTTAGTGTGTGTGTTTTAGTCATATAAAGTTTTATATACTGATTTGTTTAACAAACAAAATATAAAATTCATATTTGTATACTACTAGTATATAAATTTTATATTTATATGTTAATTTCCTAGAAACAAATATAATATATAATTAGTATATAAACTTTTATATCAGAAGAATGAGCATCAATATATTATAATTTTTAATATCATAGATCTGCTATTGGCTATATTGTTCAAATATATTGCTATCTACTCTAGTTCAAAACTGCTATATACTAAGTTGCCTTTAGAAGAAATCAAGCCTGATTTAATAGCCAGAGATTTTTTTCTTTTTTACAATGAACAGGATTGCAATAATTGAACCATTTTAATATTGAAGGGAGTATACCAATTTTTTGGCACATATTTTTTCCTTACAAGCCTATTTTGAAAAACAAATATGAACACTTTGAAATTTAAGAGCATACATGCCATCTGAAAAAAGAAAAACAAAAACTAGATTGCTTCGTTGGAGGAGACGACTAGATCTAGGGCTTTGCTGCTGTCTTTGCCACTGCAATAAACTAGCGATCGGAGGGCATTGGTCGAATACTCTTGCACCGGTGAATTTTCCGGTACCCTCAAAATTGCTATCGGAGTACCAAAAAGTTGCCAAAAATACGATCAACGTTTTGGATCTCCGCCGTTGGAGAAAAACAAACCAAGGACTTTTCATTCGTTTTCTATCGTGATTCTAATGGTTATTGACGTGATTTCAACTGGTCTCCATTGGGTTTCGGTCGGAAAACTGTTAGGTTATCCGAGATCGTTCGTTGAAGAAAATGAAGCTCCGGCTATTTTCATTTTTCTAACGAATCTGTATGGTTTCTGTTTGCTTTTAGGCTGCCTGTGCATTGCTAATATGATTCGGACCATTTTCCATTTCGAAATCCGTCTATTTTCTTTTAAGTAGCACTCAGAAAAGAGTCAACTCACCATAAAATAGAGTTGTTCCAAAAAAATTCAGCTCTCCAAAAAAAAAAATTGTATAACCATTATATACTCTTGTACCCTAATTTGACATTGATAGTTATTATTAGTTATTGTTTCTAAAAAAAAAAAAAAAATTCTAAATATTCTATTTTTACATTATTTTTAGGTTTTCAGACCTCTAGACTTATTTTGTTTTGTTTGGATGATCTCGTACATATGTATAATATATATATTTTTTTTCGTGCCTCACGTGCGATGCGAACCTTTATCGTCGCCGAGAAAAATATCAAATACACGAGAAATTGCGCGCTAAAGATATTTGGGATTTGGATAGTTGAAAGCGTCCACTGAGGGGAGTTCCGCCGCACTCGAAGGCGCTATGGAAGCAACTCTTCGTCTTACTCCCCTGCAATTTGGAACCAGACGTGTCAAAATTAAAGGTAAGGGAACTCTATTATCTGCCTCCCGCGAAAAGGAATAACAGGATAAAAATATTCGGAATTCATCCTCTTGTTTTCGGTAGAGCTCTCTGGTTTGTCGTTTATACACTCTAGGGTTGTTATCATTTCTTCGAGCTGCACTTTCAAGTTGCGTTGCAATTTCCGCGTATTAGTCGAGTTAGTAGTTTGCTTATAATTATTTTATAATTTTTGTTTTCTGCTCTGATTCCCATTTTTATAATTTCTCCCGGGAAAGAATTTCGACTGTCCTTTGTCAATTGTTTTCATATTAACTAGACTAGATATTCAAGGAACCATATTATATAGGATGTTGCATTGTTATTCATTTTTTCTTTCATAGAGGAAGAAACTAGTTTGGTTGAAAGAGGTTTTTTCAATTTTGTTAGTTTTGGTAACTTCTTTGCTTATATAAAGAATCAATTCACTCATTCAGTTGTTATCTTTTAAATTTTTTTGTTCTGTAAAAAGCAACATCCAAAAATATGCCATTTAAATCACTTGCAAGTGCACAATGCATGCAAAAATTTTTCTTGGTTAATCCTTTCAAATGTCTTGTAATATATATTGGTTGTGTGACTGTGGTCACAGGTAAATACAGTGATCGTAATTTTCAATTTTGCCGCTCCATGTGTACAAAAACCTGTGTTTCTCTCAAAGTGAATGTAGTAGAATCAAGCAGAAATTGTTTCTGGCTGCACATGAGGCATTTTCCATCAAGAACAATCAAGAAATTCACTGTCAATTCCTCAGATCCACTCCAGAGTGACTATGTGAATGTTGAGACAACATCTACTCATGAAGCTCTACCACCAATATCTGATGAAATCAGTAACCTTAATACTTTGCAGTCTCAACCTAAAATGTTTCGAAACAGTTTTTTGGATTTTGTACGCATAAGTTCCGTCCTCAACAATGCTGCCGAATCATTTTTTAAGAGTGAAATACGGCGGAGATTATTTGTGACAGCTGTATTAATTGTAATAAGTCGTGTTGGATATTATATTCCTCTGCCTGGTTTTGATAGAAGATTGATGCCCCAAGATTACCTTAGCTTTGTCTCAGGATCTGTTGGTGAGTATACTTAAATACACATGCATTTTCTAACCTGCAAACTGTCATAACTAATAACATGTTAGGTTTTATATTTCGTTCTTGCTCAAGTCTTCTAGATGTCTCTGCTAATTTCTCCATTTTCATTCTTGTAAAAAGTGATTCATTCTGCTTTTGACAGATGAACTTGGTGACTTCTCAGCTGAGCTTAAACTTTCATTTTTTCAGCTTGGAATCAGTCCTCAGATGCTAGCATCGATACTAATGCAGGTTTATTGATTTCCTTGACTTGACATGGTTTTATATTTTTGATTTAGTATTCTGTATGAATATTAAATGTTTTGTCATTGCGTTAGAAATTTGTGTGTGTTTTGGTTTATGTATTAATATTAGCCACTAAACAATTTTTCTGTCTACTAAGTAGAATAACTATTGAATGAAAATGAAGGCTATTTATTAGGGTTTGTGGTACTGTGCAAGTTGAAAAGGTCATATTGTCTCTTATTTCAGCAATTTAAAGGGTTTCTGTACATTAACTGTTACCCACTAGCCGTAATGAATTGGATGGCGTCAATGCTTAGGCATGGATGATAGATGATTGGTGATTAGTGCTTGCTCGATGATATTTCCTCAAAGAGAGAAAGAGAGAGAGAGAGAGAGAGAGAGAGAGAGAGAGATTGAACTTGTTTGATATTGGAGCATCAGATTTCACCTTGGAGATATTTATCATTCTGCTATTTAATGTTAATGTTCCATGTCTGTACTTTCCTTTATGTTCTTTTCCTTTTGAGTTTATAACTTAAAAAGTTTAACATGCATTCTTTGCCGCTCCCTTCTTTTCTCTCTCTCTCTCTCTCTCTGTCATGTTAGAAGGATTGCTAGAGTCATGATGTATTGTGTTTATTTTTTTACTCTGTTGTGTGGTTCACTTGATTTTTTCTAATTTTCACAACACAATCCCCAGGTACTATGCCATGTGGTTCCATCTTTAGTAAAGTTGCGGAAAGAAGGATTGGATGGCCATGAGAAGATTAAGAGTTATATGTGTGTCTAGTTATTCATCTCAAGCAGTGAGACGATTCCTTGATTCTGAATTTTGCATTCCTTCAAGTAAACTAGTTTGGAGAATGTTACTGATCAAATATGTTTGTTCTATATCCATTTCAGATGGTGGGCATCTCTTGGCTTTGCAATATTAGAAGCCATGGTGGTTGCTTGTTATTCACTACCATACTCAATTTATGCAGCCAGTCACAGGCAATCTACTACTATTGATACTACACCATATGGATGTTGCTTATAAGCTGTTTGTTTGTATTTTAAAAGCTTCTACCAATTTTGCAGGGTCAAGCATGTGATGGTGACAGCCTTTTTATTGGTCTGTGGTGCAATGACTACAACATGGATATGTGATACAATATCAGAATATGGTTTTGGTACTATTCTGGGGATTTATTATGGGTTCCATTTTGTACACCTTTTGGCTTTATTTTTATTCTTGTTAAGAGGATTTTTGTTATCTGTATTCACTTCTCTCCAAGTCTGTGAGACTAGCTACAAAAAATTGGAAGAAATAGATGTTGAGTCTATTACTGAATATTTATGATATATAAATAATATATGCATTATTTCTATGGCTTGAACTTTTTTGTTTTCAGCAATCTCAATTGTTAATTGGATGTTTCAGGTCAAGGCTCATCTCTAATTATATGTGTGGGAATTTTGACGGGCTACACAGATACGCTGCATAAGATGTTGTGTCAGTTCTCGGGTATGTACAAATATAATGCGAAAATATTTGAATTTGGATCTTATGTTCCTTTTCATCCCCCTTCCTGAAAGACTATTACTTAATAGTCATGATTTTGTTTGTATTACAAATTCTCTGCATAAGGAATATCTTATTTTATCAATTGACATGTTAGATATTTATGTTATGCTTTTCCAAATATTGCAGGAAGTGCTGTTAGCTGTTGGCCATATATTTTCGCAGTTCTGGGTATTTTTATGATGGTAACCATGTGGGCAGTTGTTGTGACTGAAGGCTGCAGGAAAATAAAACTGCAGTATTATGGCTTTAAACTTGCATCTACTGCAAGGTAATCCCACTGTTCTCAGTGAATTAGTCATTATTCAGAATGTCATATGAAGTAATTGGAAGCTAGGGAATGGTTTGTTAGCAGATACAGATTTAGTGGGTTAACAATGCAAATGATTTGACAAATTGCTCCCATATTAGTTCATTCTCTTGTGTTTGTGTTTTGCCCAGGGATGATTCTCCAATCACTGAAGTGGAGCCATACATCCCGTTTAACATCAATCCATCAGGAATGCAACCAGTTTTGACCACCACTTATCTCTTGGCAATTCCCAGCATTATTGCAGGGTAACTTATAATGTTATCACATATTTCTGTTTACTTTAAAGTTATGCACGTATATGAGTTTGTTTTGAATGCATTGTATTTGAAGGGTAAATTTGTTTTATATACATGAGCTTGTTTAAGGTTTATGTTGCATTTGTGCTGACTAATAAATATATTTCTATCTCTGCTGACCTGTTGCAAATTACTTTCATTTTTTAACATATAAGTATAATGTTGATGGCAGAATTGTTGGTTCGCCTTTTTGGGAGCATGTTAAACAGATACTGAACCCTGAAACATCTCTCGGTGCAGAGCCATGGGTTTACTATTCCATATATGGATTTTTCGTCTTTGCATTCAATATATTTGACATTGTAAGTATCTTATTAACCTCAGTTCAATTAATTATAGTACAATAAATGGCTAAGATTGAAACTTCTGCTGAGGATGCTAACGTGATAAGATTTCAAATTTTACTATGTGATACAATTTCAAAAGTTCCCTTCTGTTCAGCCCTCATTTATTATGCATTTATAGGAAGTGTGTAGTGCTAGACAAAATATTTTAATTTTTATGCTTGCTGGGATATGGATTATCAGAACTATTGTCTTTACCTAACATGTGACATTGAGCTGGTGCACACATAAGAGATTTGAGTTCTGACTACTTTTCTTACGCTATTGATTAAGATGGTAACATGAAAAGTATAGATTGCATTTTTTGGTAGGTGCGGTAAAGGAAAAAAAATTCTGAGGATGATAATCTTTCTTTTAATTCTGAAGATGATATCTTTCTTTTCTGGAATTTTTCTTACTGTCTTCTAGGTTAAGTAGCCCATGGGTATGAAGCAAGAATCTCACGCCTATTAAGTAAAACTTTGTATGACTTTCCAACCTAAGGCGCCAATGTACCCCTCTATGGAGTCACTTTCATGCAGTTTGAGTTTTTGGGAACATCATCATTATAACTGAAACTCCTTGAAGACATAGATATAGCAGACTTTCTGGTTAAATCCACTGTGATTACTGCTATCAATGTCACCCTTGCATCATCAGCTTTTGAGTGTAACTGTAACCAATCTATAACGGGCACATACTAAAATAAACTGATGGAAAAATTGGCAGTAATTATCAGAGAATTTTCGGATGATAAATCATTATGAGAAAAAATGAAAATGATCGCTATTTTATAAGTGATGCATGTCAAGGACCATAGCTTCTTCTGTGAAAATCTCATTTAATCAATGATTTCTGTACAGGCCAACTTGCCAAAGGAGATTGCTGACTACTTGAATAAGATGGGTGCCCGGATACCAAACATTAAACCTGGGAAAGCTACCATTGAGTACCTCACAAAAATTCAGGCATCTACACGTTTCTGGGGTATATGCTCATCTGGAAGTAGTAATACAAATACAATATCTAGCTTTAAGCTTAATTTTTCCCCTCTTTTGTGGTGGGTAATCTTGCAGGAGGCCTCTTATTGAGTATTTTGGCAACTACATCAACGGTACTTGACCATTACTTGCGCAGTATCAACGAGGGATTCGCAATTGGGTTTACGTCAGTGTTGATTATTGTAAGTACTTCTTGAACTCTTGCAACTAGACTTGCAACTAGACATATTATGTTGCCTTGTGTTTGGGAGGATTCTAATTGATGTGAAATAATTAGTCTGCTTATAGCAGAAATGAACAATTGCTCTAGTCTTCTGGTCCTTGGATTCTAATAACCATACCAATTGAATTATTTGCAATTACTCTGAGGTCCAGGTGTAATAATACTTATAATAGTAGTTTATTTCTGAACATAACCAAATCCTGTCAGGCCTAATGAAACCATGGGGAACTTTATTTTTTTGCTATAGTTTCGTTGATTCATTCTGCCATTGTAATTATTAAGAAACTATGTAAATGTAGCTGATAGAACTGTCCACATTTGTATTGGTAACACTTCATGGCATATTTGCTTGGATGGCCAGTACTGAATTGTTCGCAACTATGCTCTTGTATAATTTGTGTGCATCATGTCATAAATTGGCAAAAAGTTATTTCAAACCACATAATACTATCTACTTTACTGACTCCACAGCCCTGGTCTTTTTTTTTTTTAGATCAGTTTTTGGCTGCTTTTCTGTATTAATGAAATCATAAAAATTATGTACCTTTTCAACACCTCTTGGTTGTTTTCTGGCTATAGTATTTAGATATATGGTGGTTTATTTGCATGTCATAGCAAAATTGATAATTCAATAATATTGAAATTGATTTGGTATTCTATTATGTATTGAGTACGGTAGCATAGGTATTATATACGGAGTGTAAAAACCTTCATAAGGTAAGCAATTTACAATGGAACGATAAGATTCAGGGTTGTAATATTTTGCAATATTGTTTCACTCATCTTCCGCTGAGCCTTAACTTCTATGAGACAGGTGGGCTCCATTATTGACTTGAGAAGATCGTATCAGGCTTATAATGTCATGCCAAGTTTAAGCAAAGCTCTAAGGCGTTATGGTGTTTGACATTTTGATCAGATGAAGCTAAGCTCTTCTGTGTTTCCAGGTTACATTTGCTGCCTGGTGTTGATACTTGGCTTATACAAACAAATTTCTTCAGTTTGGTATAGGGTTCTTAGGATTGTTGTTGTTCTGTTAAAATTGATGATTGATGTAATTTTTGTAGGTACATAATTGGTAGATTTGATGGTAGCAAATTCTGTACCAAGCAAATGGAAAAGATCAAATCTTGGAAGTGTAGAATCTGCAGGTTCTTTTTAGCCCAGCTTCCAGGCTTCAAAGGAAAATATTGAATATAAGGATAGGCACCGCAGCCTTATTCGACATAAGCATGGGCGAGAAATATAAACTTCACATCAAATTTAAGTGTGGTGGTGTGTACTAAATGGGATGGATGATGTGTATCAATGCTAATATCAGGTTTTGTTTGGTATACGAGATGGGATGTAGAATTGAATAACGATTCCATGGTAAGAGACGAGAGCTCACTTATATTATTAAAATATATTTTTTCGAGGATTGAATGGTAGTTTTCAAAAATTAAATTGTAATTTTTTTTTTGGAATTAAAATGAAAATGAGTTTTTTTTTTTTTTGTAAGGATGAAATTTAGTTTCACACTTAATTTTACACCTTAATTGCTAGGGTCTCCTTTTGCCCCTCTTCCTGTTATTCCGCATTCTATTTGAAATTGGTAGCAAATACCATATTTAAAATTCAACGTGATAAATAGCACCATCTTCCAAAATTGAGTAAATAGCACATTGGGACAAAAATACTTTTCTATTTTGATTTGAGATATATTAGATATAGTACTCAAAGATAATTTTCCTTCAAATATATTTCTTTTTCTTCATTTTGGGTTTCCACATTAGTCAATTTTAAAATTCTTTTTTCTTTTTGAAGGATAATAATACTTCATTAATAAGCATAGAGAGTTGCAATAATACTTCATTTGCGTGAGGATGCATTAGTGAACTATAATCTCTTACTGTGCATTTTCTTCTCCTTAACTCGAATAATATGTTTGAGTTTAAGATTGTTCTACTTTCATTTGTACTCTTTTTTTTAAACAATAAGAAGGCAATATATTAATAAATAATAAAAATCAAGTACATCATAGATTTCTTGTAAAATTGAAATAAGAAATAGGTGTATGAAAAAACTGAGTATTTTTGTTGGGCAAAAAGTTGGTCCTTCAGATTAGACGACATTTGAAATTTTCTGCACTTATCATTATTTCAGAATCTGATTACATTTAAAATTATTGAGTAAATATCAAACTTCATTAAAATAAAACTATCATCCAAACTTCATTAAAATAAAACTATCATCCAAACTCATAAATTTGATCTTAATACAATAGAAATCAATAATATATTATGTATTTTCAATTATTAATAAAAAACAAAACACAAATATATAACAAATAACATGAAATAATAAATTTACTAAGTTGTACCATCCACACTCAGAATTTATTAACAAAACAGATTTGAAAAACAAATACTTAAAATCTATTAACAAAATAAATTCAAGAGACAAATATAAAATTTGATCAAATAATTAGATATTTAGAACTTTTTAGGGAAATATTGGACTAAACAAAAAAAAAAAAAAAAACCACCACCGATCACACTGAAGATCGATGATTCAAATTAAATTATCAAATTTGATGAAAGCTCGAGAGAAAGAAAAGAGAGGAGAGGACAACTATATCTTTTTAGATATTATGCAACTAGCTAATTCGCTAATTTAATTTCTACCTTTTATTTTGTAAAATTAGAATCTAAATTCTAAAAGAGATAATTAATTCTAAAATCGGGTAAAATCACCATTAGTTTTATATAAAATGACAATTTTGTCCATCAACGTAAAAAATCCTATGCCGTTGACATTAATAAAATCAAAACTGAGTTTGAAAAGAGAGAAGCAGCAAGGGAGATTTCTTTTCTCCTTCGTTACAATCTTGTAATATTACAATGCATTCGGAAACTACTTTTGTTCTTTGCTTTTAATTTTTCAAGACTATCACTGAGAAATCAGAAACTACTTTCACAAATTTCGTTCCCGCTGGTTGAAGAGGGAAAGGTTGTTTACTAGGTGGGAACACCTTCATTTTTGGCTTTTAATTTTTGAATAGTACCACTAAGGAAGCTTTTAGTTGAGTTTAGATTATAAGGAATTTTAACAAACATGAAAATAATTATTTCATTTTACAATAAAAACACGGAAGTGCAAATTTTTCTTTTTTTTTATTTTTCAATTTCAAAATTAAATCAAATTGTTTATATTAGCATTTTAGTTGAGTTGAATCTTTTACAAAAATAAAATCGATTAATTGAAATGATTCGGGTTTGATCTAACCAACCATAGAACCCATAAACTGGACTGGAGTCTAGTCCCGCTCAAATTCAATTGAAATCGGCCGATTCTAGAATCACTCTCCAAAGCCTTCCGTTCTTTTATTTTCCGACTTCTCGTTAAAGAATAAACCAACATGATGGAAGGAGGAGGAGGAAGCTCAGAGATGGAATTCACAGAGATCGACACAAACGCAGAATCTCTGGACAATTCAGTCATCTTCCATGTCATAAAAGATGTTATAGGCTTCCTACTCTATATGCACCAGCAGATCCCTTCGTAATTCTCCTTTCTCCTTCCTTTTCCTTTTGCTATATCAATGCTTATACAGTTGTTTATTCTGTTTTCACTTGGAGTTTGCTTATTTAGGGTTGTGTAAATGGAAATGCGTTTGAATTTGAAAATTTTCGCTTTCTGATTTCAGTTTCTCTTATACGCAGCGTTTTGCAAGATATTGGACTTGAATTTGATTCCTTGAAAGAGGAGTTCCAGGAGCTGGTAGGTTAGCTCCATAATTTGATTTGAATTACATATATGATCTTAGCAGAGGCTAAGTTCTGTCGTTTTGTAGGAGACTGCTCTTGCACAAGCTGAAGCAAAGGCATCTATTCGAAGAGAAAATATTAGCAGAAAGAGACATGTCAAAAGTGGAATTAAGAGATTGGAGAAGTTGATGAATGTAGTTTATGGCTTCGAAAATGCATTGAAACTTATAATTAGCGAGATTCCTGATCTCCAGAATTTCATTTTGATTCTTGGAGGCAGTCCAATGCGACCACAGCATGTATATGAATTGTGCCTTTCGCATGGAGAAGTTGCACTCGGAGGAGCAAGTGATTTTGCAAAAAGCAAAGTAGCAGAAGTGCTTTCAAGAAAGGTTCTTTGACACCCAAATTCATTTTTGTTTTCTGTGGTTGTGGATTTGGAAATTTCATTTGTTTGTTTAACAGGTTATTCGTACACTGATCACAAAAGGTGCTGGATCTGGTTCCTACCCAGGTATCTGGAAGCATGTGTAGTCATTTCATGTTAATCTAGTGAAATTCAAACTGATTTTTCTCTCTCTTTCTCTCTTGTTTTCTTAAGGTCCTACTAAGTTGTTTCTGTTGGTAAAAGCTCCATCTTCTTTTAATATGCCCCTGCATTTTCTTCCAAAACGTGACTTCAGATATAGCAGAAAGGTAAGTTTAATTAAACAAATACTAGCAACTACCATATTGTGCTGCTAGCTGTATTCAATTGTTTCATATTCAGAAATTATCAGTGGCGTTGACATACTTTCAATTCATTGTTAGATGAAGGTCTCCTGCATTACATAGAAAAGAGATACTTGCTGGATCAATATAATTAGCTGCATTTAATTTTTTTTAATTAAACTGAGTATTTTTTTTATGCTTAGAATACTTTTCAGAGTAATTGTGTTGATGCTACTATGATTAGTAGTTAGAGCAATTGCAATAAATCTAGGTGAGCTTTATTTCTCATCAGTTGGCATGCTTGTGCTCAATCAATTTATGGATCCTTCTTGTACTGCACAAGAAGTTTTTATGCAGGCATGTGTATCTTTCAAAAATTAGAATCATATCTAGACTTTATAACTAAGCCGGCCTGAAAATTTCTTTTGTTATTTATGATTGAAGCGTAGCATCTGAGATCATAAACGGGGAACCTGCACATCCTATTCTTGTTACTCCTAACATTATTGGAATTATTTTTGACTAACTTGAATTAGAAGCTTAATGCATTTTATGTAAATACTCATATTTCTGCTGTTTCTTTATAAATATTAAATTTGCTTTTTTCATTTCTAATTCAGATTGTACCTGTCAGACTAAGACTCAACTGCAAAAGTAAAGATCAGGTTATGGATGCTTGTCAAACAAGCAGTTCCACCAGCATGGCGGATTCTGATGAATTTATCTGGTACGTGTAAAGATTCAAATGTTGTTGTCTCAGGTGCACTAATTGTCTTTATTTTTAGCTTCATCAATTATCTTAGGTGCATATGGGTAGACCAGGTTTGCATTGCTCTCTAAGCTAATTAGATGGACTAAGTATGCTAAAAAAAAGGACGGAGTAAAAATTCTTTCAGAAAATTTATCATGTAATCCACTTTGCTTTCCAACAATTGTTTTAAGAAAACTCCGTGGAATCACTTTAAACTTTATGTATGGGTGTCACAGCCTTTAGGTAGCTGTAAGATTTTCACTGTGTTATGAGAAATTGTTAATCTAAATGTTAAAAAGAGTTGGGGATGACCTGAACCAATTTTAACTCTGAGATCTTATGATGTGATCTATTTTGGCATTCTGCTGCAGGTTTCAGTGTCGCCATGTTGTTAAGGGCCTTGCCTTGGCAACACCAACAGAAGAATGAAAAAGTTGTCAGGCAAAGCTCCTTTTTTTTCAACTTCAATTGTTCATTTCGAGGTCCACTGCATTTTGCAGAGGTTTAAAATAAAATTCAGCTCATACTGCATATTTCAACAGATGATTGCTCAAATTATGCATTAGTTTGCACAGACTTCTATAGTTGTTGGCAATCGTAGGAAATCTGCAAGATTTCACAGAATGAAGTTTTTTGCCCTCTTGAGTTTATCTCAAATAATCTGATGTTGAAATGCCTAGGGATGGGATTCTATTAGCTGGACACATTCCCTGTAAGATAACTATTATGAGCAACTATTACAAGACTGTAATATCATGAACAGATTCGAGTATGAGAAATAATGGAAGGATTGAATCTGGAATATTATTAAGTAGTGAAGAACTACAATTGACTCATTGACCCCATACCTATCTCTACTAAGCTCTTATAACAATCATATAAATGAATATGTGGATCATACAAATGAATTCAATAATAGGAGATTTTCATTATTATTTAATTTACATTGGTCACACCTAGACTTAAGCTATTTGCTTTTTATGGCATTTTCTGCTATTAGCATTCCAATGGGGAACTACTAGTAAGTCCATTCTTTAGGAAGAAATATCTCTGGTGATGAATTCTCATTCTGCAATGCAACGAAGCATTGTGCTGATGCATCTTTCCCATTTTTAGTTTTGACTGGATTGTACACTCCACTTTTTGAGTTATTCTTGGCTTCTGCTGAGAGTTGACAAGAAATCAGTCACATTGCACAACTAGTTAAAATTTAAATGCTTATGTTGCAAAATTATCAACAGTAATAACCTTGGCGGCGTGATATTTGCAGGCCTATTTCATGAACATTAAGGTTGAGAGCTTGAACAACGCGTGCAGGAAGAAGAACAGGAGCGCAAGCTGCAGATTTATTGTAGATTAGTCAAGTAGATTATGATTAATTCCTTTTTTTATATATATAATTTTAAACAAATGATTATGTAATTACCTGGCTTTTTACTGGACTGTAAATTGGAGCCTGCCCTTCTTGGAAGAAAAACTCCAGTTCCACATGACTTTTTACCAGAATCTAGAAAAATAGCTTGCATTCCAGGCCCTCCTGTCCAATTATTGAAGGATCTTGTTCTACACTGAGGTCTAGGGTTTGATTTTGAGTTCTAAGTAAAAATAAAATTGCAGATTAGTAAAAATTGAATAAATACATGCATGTTGCACTTTCAAAATAGATATTAGAAAATAACGCATAAAATTCCCTTAAACCACAATAAAAGTAGATTCTTAGATATTTGATAGGAACTATTTACCAATCAACATAACGTCAATTTATGTCTATAATTATATTTGACAAGTTTTGCTTACCTTACCAAATTTTAAGGAAATATAATTTGGATACCAACTATATAACTCATAGGAAACTTATTTTACTTGTTATGGAAATATTCAAACTTAAGGTAATATTAATAAATTTTATTTTATAATCAACCTGGTTCCCATCTGAAAGGGACGATTTGATTCGTTTTCATTTTATTCTTTGAATGTCTTATACATATTTATTATGTAGGACATACACAGTATAGATTGTAACTGATAATTTAATTATTCTAAGAAAATATAATAATAATAATAATAATAATAATAATAATAATAATAATAATAATAATAATAATAATAATAATAATTTAAGCGTTACTTGCAAACAAAAAAATTTCAATAATTGCATGGACAAAAAAAAAACCCAATAAAATAAAATAAAATAAAATTTGCAAGTCAATTTCAAAATATACTGATAGCCTAATTACAACAATATCAGTACACAATTTCACATCACCCTCGCCGACACGTATTATTACACTATTAGCAACCAAATATCCAGAATTATGAATTGATTTAATCTATATTTAGAGGTTATAATAATTCAACATACATTCAACTAATCACTTTGTTTCCTTACAAACAAAACCTTCCAATTTTATTACCAAACCAGACAAGAAAGTTCCAACAAGAAACGATGTAATACCATTTTGTATGGCTGTAGAGGCAACTTAGCAAGATTGTGGTAGTGATGAGGGAGCTGCTGCTGGTGCTTAAGCCCATAATCCTATATAATTAACAAAACAAAGAATAGAATAATTATAAAACTTAAACAAATGATTAATAAATACCCATATCTACAGTAATGGTTTAGAGCTAAAAAGAAGAAAAACAAACCATGGATTCTAATATTGCTTCGTTGAGAACATGAGAAGGTAGCCATGGCATTCCTTCTTCAAACCCTAATTCAGAATCTTCATTACAGGCCATGAAAAAGAATAGAGAGAATTTGTTGTGTTGTTACGAGTTTCTTCGTTGTTGAGGATTGGATGGGGGTTTTTAAACTCCAACTTCTAACCTGTAACTTAACTAAATGGTTACGTGGAAAGGTTTGAGAGAGAAATATGTTAAATTGTGGGGCCTTTATATTTCATTTTTCTCTCTACTTTCCTTTTTAGCGCGTGTGCTACAGTTTCTTCTCTTTGTTGGATTTCAGTATTTGCGTCAATTAACCCTGGTTTTCGTCTGGAATTACGCAATTATGTATCTTAATTAATTTTAATGGATTGGATTGAATTCTCAATTTAGTAGTACTACGAAGTTTGACTCCCATAATTATTTTTTTTATTATAATTTTTGAAAAAATAAATTTTCGAAGTGGGAACGACTTTCAAATATAATTTCAATCTTCCAAAAAAAATTTTCGAATTTTTTTTTTTACATTTGAATTCAAAATCTTTTAATTTTAGATTGGTGATCAAATTGAACTGTTTCCAAAATTATGTGTTTGTAAGTTGACTAATATTTAATTAGGCATCTTTCTCTGTAAGTTACATAATACAAATCCCTTTCTTTTTTTTAAAAGAAAAAAAAATTAATTTAATTATAGTTGCAAGTGTAAACGAAATCTTGAATTTTCATTAATGAAATTCTATTTCCCATTTCTAAATACTACTAAAAAAAACATATATATATATATATATATATATATATATATACATATATATGTATATATATATACATATATATGTATATATATATACATATATATGTATATATATATACATATATACATATATATGGTTAAAAATTCAAAACCAATCTGTACGTACGTAATTTACAGTTTAAATACGTAAACGCAAATATATATTATTTCCTAAAAAAAGAGTGTGGAAATGGAGCGGTGGTGGTGGTATGATAAAGTGAAGAGAAACATGGACGTAGGTTGGGTTGGGTAAACCCCTTCTCTCCATTGGGTTGTTGCAATTTTGTTCTTATTTAACACCAGCTACTCCACAAAATACAATCACATTAACATATAATTAATTTTTTTAATTTTAAAATTAAAAATAAGATAAAAGAACGGTTCTTTCTTTTGTTATGTGCAGATAATTTGGATTATTAATTTTTACAAATGTTTTTTTTATTTATATTTATCCTTTTGGTTTCAATTAGGTCAATTACACTGGATACAAAAATCTCTATATGTTATCTAGTGTTGGCAAAATATTGAAATATCCGACTTCACCTCATTAAACCCATATTCATCGTCTTCAAATTCATATGAAACCCTGATTGTAAATTTTTTAATCATATTATTAACACTGCTTTAGATTTTATTTTTGACATAACGCATCCAAAAGATCCGGTTAAAAACCAGTCACATTATAAGGAAAAATTAAATAATTTTATTATTGAGGTGTATTTCCTAATTTGGATGTAAGCATCTAAAAATGGTTTAGTGAAAAATGTTCTTAACTACTCACACCAACACCAACCCACACCCACCTTCTTCTTCTCCTAAATGTTTAGTTTAAGAATTTCCACTCCACTTTTAATTTTATCCATGCAACATATTACGTACATGTGTCCATTTGGGTCAACTACTTTGTTAGTTGTTCGTTCCTTGTACTTACAAACTATTTTTCTTCCCTAACTTCTTTCCCAACATATCAACGTACGTAAATTCTAAATATAAAATTAAAGAATCCTTTTTTAATAATTAGGTCCCCAAAATTCTCAACTTCCATAGAATGTAATCCATCATATTTTCAATTTCAACACTACGGAATGACCTTCCATTACAGTTCAAAAAAAAAATCCAAACATAGGAACTTGTTCAATCATTAAAACTAATAAAGTTGAATAGAGAGCTCATCAAAGCAAACACTACTACCTAATTTGACAGTAAAAACAACTTTTCTGTTTCATTATGACACAGATTCTGGGACTTCACTCACACACATGTTGCTTGTAGTTAGTATAAGCCTATGCGTTTCAACATCTAGCTTAACACCATCTTTCTCCATTCGCTCTGCTACTATTAGAGGCATTTTACCTGCTTTCGCATACGTTCCTAGAAGGGAATTATATATCTCTGTGCTCAGATGGCTGGCATTTCGAAGCATAACCAGAAATTCCTCTGCTTTATCAACATCCCCTTCCTCTTCAAGACTGTTAAATACTTCTCTAATCAACTTTCTGTCAGGACTCCATTTTTTAACACTACTAATGGCTTTCTTAAAATATTCTAGAACTTTTTCCATCTGCTTATCTTTCAAATGTCCCCATGTAAGAAGCTCAAAAGTGGTATAACAAGGACGAATGCCCTTCTGCACCATGCGGTCATGAAAATTTTCAGCTTCTTCCATTTGGTTTCGGTTGATATAAGCCGCAAGAAGTATGTTTGATACTTGAGGTTCACCAGTTGCACAAACTGACTCCCACTCAGTGTAAAGCTTCTCAGCCTTTTCAATCTCCTGTAATTTCACAAGTGAAGACAACATACAAATATATTCATCATCACTCATTTTGCGAAACAGTGATTTCATCTTACGCCAAATTCGACGTGCCCCATCCTTATCTCCCATGTTCGCATGCAAACTGATGAGGGAAGAATAAGCACGTCGATTTTTCCTCGAGGCCCTCTTCTCCATCTCCTTCAACGTAGCCGCTGCATCTTCAACAAGTTTGTTTTTTATGTATAAGTTGGATAATGTGCTATATGTTACCCAATCTGGTTCTAGTTTTGCTTTCTTTAGTTCCAAAAAGACCTCCTTTGCTTTTTCTACATCATTCTGTGAGGCACATACACTTAGCCACAAATTGTAGGTAACAATGTCAGGAGAAGTGCACCTCTTTAATTCCTTAATGACTTGTGGAATCTTCTCCCATTGTTTATTTGCAACATACAGAGTTAGCAAGTGGTTATAAGGAAGGGGATTCTTTGTGAAACCACATTGGGACATTTTCTCCATTAAAGCCTCAGCTTTAGAAAGCAACTTTAACTGGACATAAGAATGAAGAAGAGATGTACAGGTTTGCCAGCCTCTCATTTCATCAGGCAAATCCTCAAAAAACTTTTCTGCACTATTCAATCCGCGCACCTTAGCAATCAGGTCCAAGTGCACTGCATAATCTCCTGGCAAAAGCTTAATTTCTCGCTGTTGTGTCATCCACTCACAAACCTACACAAACAGAAATGGAAACACAAACTTCTGAACTTTCGGATTTCTATTGTAAACCCATTTTGCAATGAAAAAGCACGGTATCAAATTTCAAATACCCAAATAATTTCCAATGATCAGCTACACAGTGCTAGAACACACTAAACAAGTCCTTATCTATCATCATAATCCTAAAATTACAACTCCACAATAAGATTAAAGTTGCAAAATTTTAGTCAATGCAAGATTACATTTCCAAGTAATCAAATTATGATAACGCTAAAGCTTAAACCTCCACAATCACGATAATCAAAATAAAGATTTAAGTTACAGAGCACAGCTAAATTAAATTGAATAAGAAGAGCAAGGAGTAAGCCGACCATACCTCGAGAGCGTGTTTGTATCGCTTCAGCTTTCGAAGCTCTCTAACAATCCGATTAAGTTGATACTTCTGGACAGAGTGGCCCTCCGATTTCCATTTCTGTATAGCAATTACGGCACTGCGTTTCGCGTACACAAGACTGAAAAGTCTCCTTCCCAGCGTGTCTCCTCCACCACCTGTTCTCGCCATCACTTTGTCTCCGTCATTAGCTGGCCTATCGACCACCGTCGCCTCCGCTTGCGCGGAGAATCGACGTACAGCGGCTGCGAGGTTTGTTCGAACAAACCGGCGTAACATCTCCTATACGAAGAGGGGCTTGAATAAGAAGTCGGTAAACTGGTGGTATTATTGTGTGGCCTTATTGGGCCGTTCTAAAGGAACTAGTTGGGGTATTTGTCCCAAGAAGACCAGCCCATACCGAAAAAACATCGCGAGTCGCGACAATGCAGCAAATTCCCAAAATCTCGCTGAGGCCAATTTCTTGTCCACGCATATACGCAACGCAGCCATGAAAATACCAATGATTATAAAACAGATTCAGTGATCCTACTTTTAATTGATTCACTAACTTTGCACAGATTCTTTTTTTTTTTTTTGCTCTTCTAAAGTTTCAATGCCAGGTGAGAAGTTTGCATCCGGTGTCAGAACCGGCGTTAGAGTCGTAGTCGTAGGCGATCGTTTCACCGGAAAATCGAGCTTGATTGCGGCTGTTGCCACTGACACTTTCCCGGAGAATGTCCCTCGTGTGCTTTCTCCTACTCGCCTTCCGGCCGATTTCTTCCCCGATCATGTCCCCATCACCATCATCGATACTTCTTCTGCGTACGCATAGCCAACTTTTTACTATTCATATATCTATTGGGATCATTGTAAATTGTTTTGCTGCCGATTCTAAATTTGCTTGAAATTTTTAGTTTCACTGTTTACGACTTTAAATTTATAGTTTATGGCCAAGTTTTGAAATCTTTGATACTGCATTGACATGGACAATTGTTTTTCCACTTATAGCCTGGAAAATAGAGGCAGGCTAATTGATGAATTGAAGCGAGCTGATGTAGTGCTATTAACTTATGCTTGTGATCAACCTTTGACACTCAATCGGTTGACTAGTGTTTGGCTTGAGGAACTCCGGCAATTAGAGGTACTTTGCAAATACATTTCTCAGCTTTTCTTTTATTTCCCAGTATGAGATTATTATAAATTTTCTATTTACTGATGACTGAAAGTTTGACTGATTCTTACCAATCATGGGGAAATTTACCGTTCTTCTGTGAAGATCAAAGCGCCAATAATTTTGGTTGGTTGCAAACTAGATTTGCGAGACAACGGTGATGCTGTTAGCCTGGAGCAGGCTATGGGACCAATAATGCAACGATATAGAGAAATTGAGGCCTGTATAGAATGTTCCTCGTTCACTCTTGTGCAGGTATATTTTAAATTTTAATTATTATAGACTACCACATTTGATGATATGTGCCATTTTTCTAATGGCTGCTTTTTAAAAATATAAAAAATAAAATGTCCTTTGCAAATTTATTTTTTATTTTAAGCTGTAAATTGCAAATTAATAATGTTGCAGGAGGGAATAGAATAGAATAGTAAACTGGGAGAAAGAAAATATCTAAAGTAGAATGAGAAAAGGACAGAAAGCAACAGCCATGTACACCCAGCATGATTTGGTTACTTTTCTTGAGTCTTTCTTATATAGTGGCTGAAAATTATCTAGTGGCCTCAAATTTTTTATTTTTTCTTAGTGAAGCTTTTGCATTACAATATAGAAGCATAAATAAAGGGTTAAAATTTAGGAAGCAAAATTGTTTCTAGGTCCCAGAAGTTTTCTACATTGCTCAAAAAGCTGTACTTCATCCTATAACTCCCTTGTTTGACCAAGAGAATCAAACGCTGAGACCTCGATGTGAAAGGGCTTTGAGAAGGATATTTCTTCTTTGTGATCGTGACATGGATGGGGCACTCAATGATACAGAGTTGAATGAATTTCAGGTTTCTTTTCCTTACTTTTAGTCCTATTAGATTGTCATTTTATACTCTTTAAACTAATCTGATACATCGCAATACTTATAAACAGGTTAAGTGTTTTAATGCTCCACTACAGCCCGCTGAGTTAGTGGGTGTGAGAAGAGTAGTACAAGAAAGGAAGAATGATGGCGTTAATGACCTGGGTCTTACACTTGAAGGATTCCTTTTTCTACATGCTCTATTCGTAGATAGGGGGAGAATTGAAACAACTTGGTCTGTTTTGAGAAAATTTGGCTATGACGATGAACTAAAACTCAGAGATGATCTTCTCCCTGTACCATCCAAGCATGCTCCTGATCAGGTATCGCTTAAGGACTGCAATTGCAAACCTATCTCAGATTTTATTTTTGGGTTTGTTTGTTGTGAAGTTCTATTCTGCTATAAGTGTTGTATATCATTGTGAGATACATAAACCATTACTTGGTATCTTTAATATTTCCAATTCCATATATCATATATGCATGATTATACCCTGTGCAAATAATAATTGCAAGTTAATAATATGTTGCATCTGGTACAAGAGTTTATGTTCTGCATATAATAGTTGAATTAAGGAGAGTACCATCTCTTTGTGGGAGATTTATTGAAAGGTGTCACAATGCTGTATTCCGCTGGTCTATTGCATATGTATCTTGCTGCATTAATGACTCTAGAAATAGAATATGTATTTTCTGCAGTATAAAATTTTCATTCTACTAATGCGTGCCACCATTTAAAATGTCAACTGTTTATGTTATATGGTAATGAACACTTTCCCATGCTGTTGTTTGTGTACCAATTTGCTATTTTTATGGTGTCACAAGTAATTAACTCTTAGCTTTCATTTTGCAGAGTATAGAGCTGACTACTGAAGCTGTGGAGTTTCTTCGTGGGATCTTCCGATTGTTTGATATCGATAATGTAAGCAATATTCTTCTCCAGATGCTTGTATTGTCAATGAATTCTATGTCAAGTTTAGTTTTAAATTTTTTGAATTCAGTTTATCCAAGTAGTGTCTTTTGAAAACCCCTAACCTATCTCTCAATTTACTAGCATGGAGCTTTACGACCTGCTGAACTTGATGAGCTATTTTCAACTGCTCCGGAAAAGTAAGTTATTTTTTATTTATTTTTTTTATCATTGGTTCACACATTGATGTTCAGTTATCTGAAATGGGAACAAACAATGATTACAATGCCGGTCTCCTTTTTGTTTTTCTTTTTATAGTATATCTGCTTGCACATGGTTACAAGCAACTTACAAATTCCACTTCCTTTTACTTTAGTGTATGTGCCATGTCATGCCAATAATTATGTGTTTTGGTATTTGCATGCTGCGTGGAGGGGGTTACATGGATCAGTTTAGGAGTTCAAAAACAGAATTTCACACCAACTTGAAAATAAAATTAAGTACGTGTATATCTGGAAACTAGAAACAACAAATGAGATAAATCTCTTTCATACATCAATTAATTTAATTATACAATCCAAATCAACTGAAATAAATAACGCTCTACATTATATGTTTAGAAATTAAAATTCTATAATAGGGGAAAAAAAACAGTATCATAAGTTCTAAAAAATTAGGTATGACAGTCAAATCAGATATGTGGGGGCCGACTTAAACTAACATACTGTATATAATTGATACAAGCAATATGTACGTATACATTCCTACATTTCAATCTGAAGTTTGAACTGACAACTGCCTACTATAGCTTTACAGTTGTTTTGTTTACAACTTTTGGGCTAGGGTCTGACAGATGGTTCTATTATAATGTTTACAGTTATAATTTCTCATGCATTTGATCCTTTCTATATTTTCAGCCCTTGGCGCGAGGCTCCTTATAGGGATGCTGCAGAGAGAACAACACAAGGGAATTTAACTCACAAAGGTTTCTTATCTGAGGTTTGTTCACTCTTTTTATTTCTCTTCCTGGTCTGGTACGAGGCATACTAATATGTTTTTCGAGCAGGAGCCTTACCTCTGTAATATCCAACAATTTTTTTCCCTTCATGTTGCATGTAAGATGCTTTTTTCTTTTTTTCATAACACTTGAATCTCTACTGATGATAAAATACTTGTAAATTTGATGGAAATTTTCAGTAGCTCTATTTTTCATTGTGAGAACATGTTTTTAATGGGACCTGCTTGTCAACCATCAAATTGTTTTTTATTTGGATTGGTATATCTTATTTTGGTGCAATTTAAATCCTTGACTGCATAATCATATTGGTTTTTCCCCTCAATTTTTGAATATGTGATTGCAGTGGGACCTCATGACAATGCTGGATCCAAAGAGCAGTTTGGCTAATCTGATATATGTTGGTTATGGTGGAAATCCTGCTTCAGCACTCCGTGTTACTCGAAGAAGAACATTGGACCGCAAAAAGCAACAAACAGAAAGAAATGTTTTCCATTGCTTAGTTTTTGGTCCTAGGAATGCTGGAAAATCTGCTCTATTGAATTCATTTTTAGAAAGGTTTGAACCTGAACCTCTGACATTATATAATAATAACCAAATTCATGTCATCAACGTAGTAGCTAGTTCTCTTTCTTTCTTCACTGACTGACTTTACTTTTTCAGTTTTTCCCTTGTTTCTTTTAAACAATACTGAGTTTCGGCTGCCAATTCCAACTGTAGGCCTTTCGCGATTCATAATCCAAGCATAGCAGAGCATTATGCAGCAAATGTTGTTGACCAGGTTTTGGTAAGTGGATGCAGTAGAAATGATGAATCCATGTAGTTTTATATTTACCATTCAAACTAGGTTTCTTGGTGAGAAATGAATCAGAAGATTAAGGTTCATTATGCATCTAAAGAAATTTATATCTGTTGATTCATGGGGGTATTGCAGATTATTTTATATGTTCATTACTCATATTTTCATGTAAACTATTATGTAGGGTAATAAGAAGACTCTTATTCTGCATGAGATACCACAAGATGGGTTGAGGAATATTTTGTCAAATAAAGAATCCTTGGCTTCTTGTGACGTTGCTGTATTTGTCTATGATAGGTAAAGTCTGACTCTCACGGTCGTTAGGCAGTCCGATGCTGGATAATCTCATTTATCCACGAGATGATCCATTTGTTACAATTGATGATGTGTTATGATATGTTGAAGATATGTTCTTTTTACTTTGTTAGTGTAACTGACTCATTGACGTTTGATGAATTTCAAAAATTTCCAGTTCAGATAAAAATTCGTGGAAAAGAACTTGTGAAATGCTTTTGAAGGTAACTAGGCATGGTGAAGAAAGTGGATTTGGGGTTCCCAGTCTTTTAATTGCAGCCAAGGATGACTTGGATCCACATCCAATGACAGTAGAAGATTCAGTATCAGTATACATTTCTGGCCTCGACTGTCTCATTATTGCAATTGCATTCCCTGGTTGCGTAGCTTGGCAATTTTGGCTAAATTTCTTCATATTTTCAAATTTGATTTTCCTTTGTAGGTTTGTCAGGATCTGGGAATAGATGCCCCTATTCCTGTTAGCATGAAATTAGGAGAGACAAATAATGTGTTCTGTAGAATTCTAACTGCAGCTGAACGCCCTCATTTGAAAATTCCGGAAACTGAGGCTGGGCGAAAACGCAAGTACTTCAGGCAGCTTTTCAGTCACTCCCTGCTGTTCATGTCAAGTTTGTCCTCACTCTCACACTCTCTCTTTGCATAGTTCCATAAACACATGCAGGTTTATCCACACTGAGTAATGTCTTAAATTCACAGTTGGCGCTGCTTTCACAGTTGTTGGTGTGGCGGCTTTTCGTGCTTACACTGCAAGGAAGAACTCTTCAAGTTAGATTTAGAGCTGTCGATTAACAAATTGCAATTTAGATACATGAATGAAAGGTTTTCCCAGTTTTGCAAGCTGCCACTCAGGATGGAATCTTTGTATTTGTATGTATATAGATCTTCACAGCTCTTATGATAAATTTTTAACCTTTCGATTGATTATTACGTTATTAGTCTAGATTAGCCTTAAAAAAAATTCTTTAGTGTGGAATTGAACCCAAAGAGGAAGTTGAACAGATTGGTAATCTAAAGAGGATGGTGATTTAGTTTACAAAGCCACTGAAAAGTTAGATTTAGAGGGATATATGTATAATTATGTGGGCAACAAGTCAAGTCTAAGCTATAGAATAGAATGAATCACGTCAAGTGTTTAGCATTTGCAAGAGGGTTTGATACTCGGGTATGGGCCTGGACCATCACGTTTCATGGCCTAATAATCGGGCTTCAACTTAGAGCTAGGACGTTTAACACTATGTCCTTTTTTGGTTCCATTTGCTCGATTTTTTAAAAGTTAGATTTGTTAGAAGTTATGTGGTTTATTTTATATTTTAAAGGGATAATTATTTATAGATCCTTAACATTTTGTATAATATATTTTGAGGTCATTTTATTTTGGAAATTGTATTATTGGGTCCCTTAAATTTTAAAAATTATATTATCAGGTTATTCCGTCTAAAATGAACGTTAAGTGTCTGTTAAGTTGATTGAAAATGACATTTTTACCCTTTTACATATTAAAAGTAAACTTAAACCTAGCCGCCTCTTTCTTTTTCTCTTTTCTTTCTTCTTTCTTCTGTCTTCTTTTTTTTTTTTTCGCAATTCATTTTTTCACATGTAGATTTAAAATTTGCTTAAAGTTTAAGGGTTTTACTTTCTCTTTCCTCTCTCTCTACTTCTGTCCTTCATTTCTGTTTTCACACTTTCTTTATTTTTTTTTAAAATCATTTTTTATTTCTTTATTAATCATATTTAATCCCTATCTTTAAAAAAAAAATATAATAATAATAATATAATTTTTTATTTTTCATTTTCCATTTTTATGTTTTGCAGCTAGTTAGGGTGGTTATGGTGAAAGAGTGAGTGGTAGTAGGGGAGAGCAAATTTCGGTAATTACCGAACCGAATCAATTCGGTAACCGAAAATCAGTAACGGTAATTTACCGATCGGTAATCCGTAATAACTGTCGGTATTCGGTAGCGGTTTCGGTAGGGGAGTTTAAAATTTTCGGTAAAAAAAATTACCGAATTACCGAAAAAATTACCGAATTTGGACTCTTCAAAACTACGTCGTTTTGTGTTACTATATATATATATATATATTCGGTAATCGGTAAATTACTGTCAGTAATCGGTATCGGTAATCGGTAGTGAGACTAACAAATTTCGGTTACCGACACCATTCGGTATCGGTAATGGTAGTGGTAAAAACTTATCGGTTAACCGATTACCGACTGTTCGGTAACAGTTACCAAATGCTCACCCCTAAGTGGTAGTGGTGAAGGGGAAGAAAGATAATAATCATAATAATGGTTTGATTTAAAGATTGAGTTTAATTAGTATGGTTTGATTCAAATAAACTAAACTAAAAAGTAATTTTATTATTTTTTAAAAATTTAATCCAAAACGTTTGACTTTTTTAGTTGACTAACGTACATCCTAGATGGAAGGACATGATAGTATAATTTTTAAAATTTAAAAGATCCGATGATATAATTTCCAAAATAGAGGGAGTCAAAGTATATGCAAACCCTTATGAATGATAATTATGTTTGATAATGTAATTAAATGATAATTTTATCACTCTTAATTCGAGAGGTTAGACTTTTCCACTTACTTGGAGAAGTTATTTTCCAATTAGAAGGAAAATTGGGATGCATATGTCTTAAAAAGTAGAATATAATAATAATAATCAAACAGTTAAAAGTGTAGTCCTCAGTCTCCTATGTTTATTAAGATATTTGACTCAAATAGACCAAAAAAATAAGAATGCACAAGCTGTACCTCTTAAAAAATTGTCAAGTATGCTATTTTTATCACTAATCTTCTAATTTAATTAACACGTTACTAAAATAAAAAGTTTTGAAAAATCTTAGTTAGGAAAATTTTTGCCTAAAATGTCCTAAAAATTTTAAATTTACAATTTTTTTAGTTTTAAATTTAATTGGTTAAATTAATAATTTACCTAAAATGTTTCTATTAAGCTTTTTTATTTACTAAATTATTTTTTTCTATCTAAATCTAAACTATGTATAATTTTTTCTATCATATGAAATTTATGTACATTTTAAATCTATAAAATATTCTTTTCCACTAGAATTCAAATTAAAATAATTCATACATTTACTAAAATGTTTATTAAATTAGATAATTTAATTTTTTATTATGTTATTTTTAAATAATAATTATACATGTTTAGTGTTTTTATTTAAAAATTATTATAATATTTTATACAATTTAATAATTTAATATTTCTCACAAAAATCTTATTGAATTTATCAAGGAATAATTAAAATATACTATGGATGCATTAGAAAAATATTATACGAAATTAAAAATTGAAATAATATAAAAAAGATGTAATTTAATTAAAAAAAAATTACAAATAATAAATACTAAAAACGGAAAAAAAATTAATATCTAAATCTTTAAATATGTATGAATACATATTTTCTAGTGCACATCTCATGTTTTGATATTCTCATTATATATTTATGTAGTTATTGGTTATATATATTAAATTGTAGACTCAAAACGCATGGAGAGAAATTTATTAAATTCAACGTCCATAAGTAGACAGTGAAATATTTTGTTTTGGCTTATTTTAAAAAAAAAAAATTGACTTTTATTTATCACATTAAAAATTTCGGTAATATTTACAGGTACACTATATTGTTACGAATTCAACAGAATATTTACAAGTACACAGTATATCGGTACGAATTCCGCATAATAATTAACCTTATGATTCCATTGCTCAATTATCACACAAGCTAAGCTACTGCATCACATTTCAATCAATCACAATTCAATTCGTTACCCTGCAAAATTTTGGTTTCTTATAAATAAAAAAAGGTGACAGTTTGAGTCAAATCTACATATTGGGCCCGAAAATATACGATTCAGTAAATTTATTATTATTTAAAAAAAGAAGGAACAGCTTTTTTTGAATATTTAGATTATTTTTATTGGATTAGAATGAGTGAAAGGTATATGCAGCGGTGCAGGCACTGAATTAACAATAGGGGAAGAAAGAGTTAAAGAAGATCTCACATTTCATACACATGATCTTAAAAAGCAAATTTCATAATTTGCGGCTTCCCTGAAACTTTGTCATCTTCTCCGCTTCTTAACCATTCCCTAACTCTCTAATTTCATTTTAGAATTATTTGTCACAAATCAAATGCAAAATATTAATATTGTCAGTAAAGCTTTTAGTTCAGCATTTGAAACTCTCGTTATCCATTCACTTCATCATATATATTCGGAGCAAATGAGTTATGAGTTTTTAATGCATTTCACTTTAATTGAATTTGAAATGTTTAATTTTAAATTAGGAAAATCAATTGAATCATACAATTTTTTTTTTTTTAAAAAAAATACTGTAACTTTGGCAATGTTACATTAATTTGACTTGTGTAATTTTGTAGAATTATTATTTGCTAATTTCACCAAAAGGACAAGCAAAAATGACTGCAAGTTGTAAGAAAAATAGGTGAGATGAGGATATTAGATTTCATAGTAAAAAGAGGATCTAATTTTTATAATTAATTCAGATTGCTACTACAACCCTAATAGGAATAGGAATAGGAATAGGAGTAGGAGGAGGTGGGAAACAAGTTTAGTGATTGTGATAATTTGGTAAATAAATCCACCATTTGCACCTTACCTAATAGACATGAATATTTAACCAAGATATATGTTACATTTTGCAATTTAATTAATTTTGTTTTATATAAAAAATTTCATAAATTCTTCTGGAAGTAGAAAAAAGATATGGTTAATAATTACAAAATGACAGAAAAATTCATGATTCCAAGCAGAAGAGATCTACATAGACTGAATACCATATAATTTTTGTGTATTGTGGGTCCTTCTTTGATGCTGCTATGGATCCTATGTACCTCCTATCCCTATCTTCCTTTAACCTTTCTTTTCCACCAACATTATGTACTTAATTATAATTAACTACATCATCTTATTGTCTTAATGGAAAAATAATTCATATTGGTGACGTGCATAGTGTAAATTATAAATTTTGCATGGATCATAAGTGCAGCCTTGACGATGGGAAACAAATATTCCATACGAATAATGTTCATTTCCTTTTTGGAGCCACTTCCTCTACGTTTCACTATATATTTATATAAACACATACACATTTTTTTTCCCGAAAATCTATAAACACAAATATACATAAATAACGGTTCATTATCCAACAAATCACATCCTACAGATAAGCACCAGACAACTCTGGTGGCCTTCCTTGAGAGCTATATTTATTTTCGTATCACCCACCTTGGCCCCTCTTTATTTCTTATGTATGGCTCTAAAATCTTCCTCTTAACTTTAACTAATTCCTTCTTCTAATAACTGCTTAATTTCGAAACCTTTTGCAAAACATTACTTAATTAATAGCCAAAATGGTCTACCATTGATTAAATATATGTACAAGGTTAGGTACGGTGTATGTGTGTATATATGTATATATACTTCTTTTAACGCTTAATAGAAGATAGCTATAATTTTGAATAAAAAATGGAGATTTATTGATTGCCAATTCAAGAAAGATTGCATTCTTATTATTACTGAAGAAGACAGATTTGAGAAGGAAAAAAATGCATTGGGTTGATGACAAAGAAGGGCAACAAGCAAAGGAGAAGTTGAGTCAGAAAAAAAATCATGTGGAGAATAATGTACTTGAGCATTAGCTAGCTGGGCTGAAATGGCAGACCACCACCAACATTTCTTGGGCTGGGTTGGGTTAGGTGTTTTGTGGTGCCATTTCTTAGGTCTTAATGATGGTGACAAGGACACCAACTTCTTCAACCTTATGGCTTGGTTTAAGATAGGGTTTGAATTGAAAGAGAAACAAACACCAAATAACTCTGAAGAGAATATATATGTTATTTTATTTTATCTATTGTCTCTATGCAGGGTTTGTGGTGTCATTTGTGTCCAAGGTTGGGTGGACAGAGTGGTAGGGTCTCATTATATATTGTTCTAAAACTAAAAGGCACTTCTTTTTCCTTTTGGTGTTGGTGATGACAGATTAATACATGTATATATCCAACAAAAATTAGCTTTCTGCTTCGTTTATTATCTATTATTATTGGCTCATAATACCACATATAAAACACACACTTCCTATCCTCCCTCTCTCACCAATCAATTAAGAACAGTATAGATAATTAATTCAAATCCGATAAAATAAAATTAGCGAAAACAACTAATCTATGTGCTAGTTTAGCGAATGTTTAATTGACACATATGTTAAGAGAACTGGTAATACTTGTGAACGAGTGTTGAAGAGCGAACAACACAAGACAATTGATTTTATAACAATTTTTTTTAAAAAGAAAAATCAAGAGAGAGTATTTGAATGTAGATCGATCCCACGATTATGTATGTTCTTATCATTAGGTTATAATTTAGTGTGGGTATAGAAGTCGAAATCATCTTAAATATTATTATGTGATTATGATGGTTTGAGTTAGTAATTAGTGAGGTGTTGAATAAATTAGAGAAAGAGAATGGAAAAGGTCGGAATGGTGCAAAATAGAGGTGTAAAGCAATGGATGAACACATCAGCAAACACAGGGCCTGGCTATATCATATCTCAATGAGTCACTGGGGAGGTACCAAGTTGCATGACTTGGGAATCTCACTATATAGATAACCTCCAAAGTATATATACAGACAATACAATAATATAAATATACTAAAAAATAATAGAATACTTTATTATTATATATACATGGTCTCATGAACCAACGAGAGAGGGTAGTGAAACCAGAGACGTAGCCAACCCACAAAATTGAAATTTTCATTAGAGAAAAAAGGAATCCACTGCCATCAGCTAAATAGAACAAAATAAACGCAGGCAAGCGATTAGTTATTTGTTCTGGCTACACTACTGGGTGCAACTACAGATTACAGTTGTTTGGTTGACCACTTTTTTTAAGGATTATAATCATAATACAAAGCTTTTATATGCATAATCATTAACATTTAATAAATTAAGTGATTTATTATTGATTATAAAATTAATTTATTACTCCAATATAAACATATAATAATAAAATTTATTATATAAATAAGAAAAAATTCATCATTATATTTTAGTGGTATTATTTATTTATTTTTTTTATATTCAATTGTTATATCAGTGATTTTAATTTGGGTTTTTTCTTAGAATAGTGATTTTAATTTGGTTTGCATTTAATGCTTAGAGATTTATTTATTTCTTTTAGGGTTCCACTTTCGTCAGTCACGTTTTTATAAGAGATGTGTTTATTTCTAATTAAATAGAATTAGTGAACGAATTTTTTTTAAAACAAAGTCAATTATTAAAGAAAGGAAAAAGTTAAATTTTTTTAAAAATCATACTGATAAGAAAAAAAAAATTCGATAAACCGCGTAAATGAATTAAAAATTATTATTATTATTATTTTGTCCAGAATAGTCTGTGGGACCACCTCTAGACCAAGCTTCAAATTATTGTTTCTTTTAAAAAATATTTAATTTATTCTTTACGATAAAAATATTTCCTCATTTTATTTTATTTTATTTATTAATGTTGTATCAAATAAAATATATATAAATAGTATTGTAGGTTCAAACTATGTAAGAAACTAGAAGCATGTCTGAGCTTTAAACTTGACCAATTCTGTTTTCCAAGTAACTTCAAACTTTTTATTTATATATATTGTTATTAACATTACGATAAGTGGAATTATTTAAGTATAAGTAGTAATTATGAGTCGAAATTTTATATGAAATAGTTGTTAATGTAGAATTTAGTGTTAAATAAGAAACATAAAACATTAATGGTTTATAAAAATATGCATTGAAGCGGTGGCAGGTGCAATATATATCCACTGTAAATGCCCAAATTGAGCTCTTGCAGAAAATAAAATTATCGATAATGACGGCTTCTTCTCTAATAACTGCATATGCATGTGCCTTTTCTAAAACTACAACCTAATTTATAACCCTTTTCGGGCTTCCCACACTTTCATTCATACATCATCTTCTTCCATGTTAATTTTTACATTTATGAAAGTAAGAACAACTCCATATTTCAGTCACATGCCTTCCCTGAAAATCAACTTGTATGCTAAAAAACAAAAATACTTAAGGGTAAGATGTCACTCACACATTCCTAATTCATATATACTACTATTTATTAGATACATTCTCCATGAGAGTAAAGGGGACTCCTTTTCCATGTTCATGTAAATATTAAAACGTTTCGAATAGTAGGTTAAAAAAAATAAAATGTCTTTTTTCCTAGTGTTCTTATGAAACATTAATTGAAGTTGACAAAAGAGAGCAGAAGAAAAATGTAAAAAGGTGTTAATTGGTTCAAGGAGATCTCAAATTTAATACCTATCATATATAACTATCTTTGCAGGGAGACTCATCTATCACTACCAGATATGCAATATGGATAGAGTTCAGAGTACTCGGAGCAGAGGTAGACTTAAAAAAAAAAAAAAAGACGTGATTCTTATATGGGTTTGGAGAAATCATATCATAACATTAGGAAGACCGGAAGATAAAAGAGGGGAAGTTCATGTGAACGTAATAAAATGAGGAGACATGGTGATTGGAAAAAGATTTATTGCTTACAAGAGAGAGGATATGGTGAGAGAATATGTGCTTAAAGGGGGGACTCTAAGGTTCGCAAAGCACATGATGTTAATGCATGTGCTTCCTAAACCTTAAAACGGATGGATACCCAAACTCCACGATGTAGGACACTACCCTGCCCCCTTCTCTTTTAAGGAAAGTTACCCACTAATCACCTGGCTCATTTACGCCCCTAACCATTTCGCGTTTACCATTTGCATAATCTAATAATTAAACTAGTTACGGTTTGTTTAGGGTTTTCTTTCTTGCAAGGAATTATGTTTTGTTTAAAGAAAAAGGAAGTTATAAAGGTGATTTGTAGAGGAGAGCACATGGAGGATGAGGTCAGTTGCATGTTGGTGTTGTGTTGTGGGACCTTTGTCTTTGTCTTTGATTGTTACCGGGCATTCGTACCCATTCGTACATCTCAACTTGCAATCTGTTTGCCGTTACCTTTTCATTTTACCAGAAGGAGATACTCTGATTTATAGCATGCTGTCATTCGCAAAACCAATCATCTTCTTAATTTATCGCTTCTCTCTTTTTTTTAACCTACCCAGTCACTTTTCTTTCATTTATTAAGCTTTTACATCATAATTTTGTTAGTATTGTTCTCTTAACGCACATTTTAAGTTTAGTGGACTCATATACTAACTCAACAACTAATATGACGTTTTCATAATATAATTTTCTAATAACAAAATAAAAAGAGAGAACAAAGAGTCTCATAGTACTTTGACTGTGTTTAATAACAATTTTTAAAATTGCTTTTAGCGTTTAAACCGGTCAAAACACTAAAATAGCTGTTTTTTTTTGTAGCTTTTGATAAATTAGTTTTTGGTGTAGCTTTTAGTTATTTAAGTAGCGTTTTATAAAATATTAATACATGTAGCTTTTAGTCTTGTGTAAACAAACTAATAACTACACAAATAACTAAATATTACTCAAAAAACTAATTTTGCCGAACATATCCTTTACGGAGAAATAATGAGGTTGCAGTTTTAAGTAGCAAATTAAGAACTTTTAAAGGAAAAGGTTATTATTTTTGATACAAAAGAGATGGTCCAAAACACTACTAGCTATGAAAATGATACATGCCCCAACAGTATAAATGTTGTGGACCAACCTAATAGCTACTCAACTGAAGGTTAATTACGATTGGCGGTAGGTAATTATATATGCTAATGACTCCAATAATCAAGTTGATCTTTGGAGTGTTAAGAATTGCTAAAAAATATATATATATATATATATATATATAATAAAATATAAAATCATCTCCAAAGGGTGTTTGGGAAGATAGATAGAGTACATATATAGCGGTTGGGAGAGAGTTAAAAGAGAAATAGAGAGAGAGGAAGGACGGACCAAGTCCAATAACGATTAACTACCATTACTAACTTACTTTATGAAATCCAACACTATAGGTTCCAATATCTAAAAATTATTATCACTTAAGTTTTAAAAAGAAAAAATGAGAGAGAAAGATAATATAATACTGAGCTTAATCTTCTTCTTCTTCTTAAATGGTCACCAAAAATTGCTTCCAATTAAGCAAGTTTTTGCTTCCATTTCCACTTTCTTTGCATCTGCTTGGCCTTGCCAATTTATCCATTCCCATTTCAACCCCTTCATTTCCATTATTTTCCTCTAAATCTTCTTCTTCTTCTTCCTCATTCACTACTTCTTCACCTTCATTTTCTTCGTCAAAAAATGTTTCTTCAGTTTCTTCTTCTTCTTCTTCCTCTTCTTCTTCATTATTGCTGCGGCCCTTCATTAAATGAAGCTTAAGCCTGCCATTAACGCGCTCTGCATGGAAACAAGCCTTAGAAGAAGAAATGCTTACTGCTTCCATAACTAGCCTTCCGTGTTCTCTGTGCTTCCTCACTTGAAAAGTATTAGACCCACTAATTGAGGTCAAAGGAGGAGGAAAACTAGAGCTAAGGCTCATTCTTCTTGTTTGTTTCAGTTTCGATAATTTGGTTTCATTATTAGCATTTTTATTATTAGAGCTAAGTAAAGCCATTTCATCCCCACTATCCCCACCATCACTGCCGGTCTCACTACCTAAGCTCTCAGTGCACATTTCCAAGCTCTTTTCGCTTAACATAGAAGCAGAGCGCTTAAAATTAGGCGGAACATAAGTTTTGTCACTCTCTAAACTTTCTTTGTTGGTTTCAGATGCATTTTTTGTTAGATTTTGAAGGAAACTCCAACCACCCATGTCCACTGTATTGTTGCTTTCAGACTTGCGGGGTACTGGAGAGGAGATATTGGATTTTGATGGAGCCAATTTTAGCCTCAAAACGCATGGTTCAACTAGCCGAGATGGCTCCAAGCATGATTGTAGGCCTTGGCAATAACTTGAACATGACATTTTTGGAAAAAAAAACAGAGGAAATGAAACAACAAAAACAGGGGAAAAACAGGGGAAATTTATTTGGTTTTAAATAGTTGAGGGGTTTTTTTTTTAAGCTCAAAAAGACAAATTTATGATCGAACACAAGTATTTAAGCAAAACCCATGTTTTATATTTGGAAGAATGGAATTGTAGAAGATGGATTATTAAGAGCTAAGGAGTTGAGGAAAGAAATAAGTGAACATGAAAGAGATGTGAAAGGGTGTGGGGATGAATTTATAGGCACAATATGTAATGTAATGTAATGCAATGTTGTAGTAGTAGGAGAAGTAGTGAGTAAGAGAAAAAAAAAAAAAGCAACTTTTTTGGCCACTACAATCTTAGAATTTTCACTCTGCCACACATTATAAAGAGGAAAAAAAGAAATACCATAAAGTCTGAAATTGAAAAATAAGATAAGACTACCACTTTTAACTTGTAATTGATTGGTTGAATTATTATTTGTTAAGTACATTATATTTTGAAATCATATATTCTATTCTTATTACAAGAATATTTTTTTTATTTTTATTTAATCATTCTCAAAATATAATTTAGTTGCAAAATAAACATATAAGATTTAACAAAGTATGTAATTATGTAGATTTTTATGCATAAGATATTTTTAGATATTGAAGATTTTAAATACTGCAAAACATAAACATATTTTTTCATCCATTTTGATGATCCTGCCAAAAACTGACCAAACAGAGGCCTAAAAATCACAGGCTGCTCTCTCTGATATGTTTTAAAAAATTATTATCGACTTAACTTTCATGTTCTTTAATTTAATGGAAGTTGATATATTATTAATTAGGACCTATAAAGTATAAACACTAAACTAAAGCAATGAATCAAAACCCATTTCCTACATACTTTGAGGACTGTAATTTTCATAACAAAAATCCTTCAAAGATATTTTTCTTTAACAAAACCATGGACTGGAACTAATAAACTACTACTAATTTAGCCTAACATTAGAAAAGGTGACTCCACAACAAAATAAAAAAGATTCTTCTTTCACTATCACTAGCAGACTATTCATTTTAATATTTCAAAAACGTTTTCATAGTTATTAATTTTCTCGAAAACTTGAACACCAATGGTGATGTGTCTTAACTGTGATTAACTGAAAATTAATGTAGTACTAATAATTCATTTTATCTTATTTTCAACCGACCAAAATTACGACAACCCATTGGCTCATACCGAATATAAGTAAACCAGGTGGGCTTTAATGGCTTCCAAGCAAAGAATGGGGCCTCATACTTTTTATTTCTTATGATCATGAAACCTAGCCTTTTTTTTTTTTTTAACATAGTCATCAACCTAGCTTAGAGTTTACAACTCCAATTCCATGGATTATTTTCAAAAAAAGATTTCAGGTTAACATGATTAGTTTTTAGATTTTAGATTTTTTAAAATATATTTAACAATCTGATTTCCGACCAACAAACATACGGTACCGTTGAGTCTGGATTCGTCATGTACCGTTGAGTCTGGATTCGTCATGTACCGTTGAGTCTGGATTCGTCATATAGAATCACAATAGGAGTCAAAACTTTGATCCATACGTTAATTCAAACCACTTGATTTATATGCTCAACTTTAATTTTTATTGAGAAAATAAAATATTGATAGGGTCCATAAAAGAAGAGGTTAATCAGGTTTGTGGTCTTAATTTTTATTTTTATTTTTTCCTATTTATGGATTGAAGGTACATAGCATTTTTATTGTATTCTGTCTTTATGTCCTCCTCTCTCTGTCCATCTGTCAGTTATTCATTGGTGCTTATAAATTGGCACTGAAACTAAAATTGTATGGATATACCCTCATCTCTCCATTTGTCGGTTATTTATTGGTTGTTATAATCATCTACGATTTGGACTTAAAATACTCTCTAAAAATTTAATAAACTAATTTCAATTTTCAGGTCTATCTCTGTTGGGTTGACCTCCAATATATATTCTGTACACTACTTATTCTGGACTTTGATTTTTAAATCTGTATATTATTTTATTTTCTAAAAAAGGCTCTATTATAGTTTATTTTCAATGAATCACTTGAATCCAAATTGAGCACATTTCATTCATAATTGTGTAATTATTTACATTTTCAACTGAAATTTCCAAGTGACAAAATTATATCAAATAATTCTTTTTATGCAATCTTAATTATTTATCTTATTCTTAGTATGATTCTAATTGTTACAAATGTTGAACTTTTTGACCTTCAAAAGCTTTGATAGAAACATCTTGAAGGTTGCATATTGAACAATCGAAGCTGTATTATTGCTTGTACCATATTGGAATCAGAGCAAAAAATTTTAAGTGCGCGAAAAATTAATTGCAACATTTTTTTTAATCCGAGTAAGTTAATATAATGTAGTATTATTAACTTCCTACTAGTACTTATTACCTTCAACACTATAACTATATTGGTAGGACATTGCACATTGAGATTTATGTGAAGCAAAAATTAGGCTGTTAAGAATAGTAATTGTTTACCCAAAATGAAGATGCAAGTATGGGGACACTACACTCCCATTTGCAATACTAAGTTATATTAATCAGCCTATGGAAATGCTTGCTTTTCCAATCACACTTTCACTTGCAGTGACTATTTTTAGAGTAATAAACAGTGTATATAGCCCACTTGCTCTTACAATACAAGACCATTCGTAAACTGAGCCACTAAAAAATATCAAACGCCTACCATTAATTAGAGCATCCAAAATAGTGTTGTCCCAATTCCCATTGAGGATGCTCTAACACCCACTCTGCTTCATGTTATTTCTACATAAAAATCTCTATTTTTCTTGCTCAGTTTGAGAATATGATATTTGGTTAACGAATTTATGAATGGTTTGAGGAATGGGTGTAGGTTAGAATCCGTGATGTGCGAAAATAAATTGGAATTGTCTTACTTGGCTTTGAGCTCACCGAAGTTAAAAGACTAATAATAACTGATTAACTTAGTGTGTGTGTAACTTTTAAGTCTTGATTATAGAATATTTTTAAAATCAGCAGTTGATAGCTGTTGGTACCAAACAAATAGAGTTTAGATGTTTGGTAAATTTTAAAATCAGCAGTTGATAGTGATTGGAAATCTCAAATAACTATTGTTTTAATAACCTCTATTCAAAACTTTTTTATTACAGTTGATAGCTGATTGATATCAATATTAACCTTATTAAAAGAATATTGAACTAAAATCAATATTTAATATGTAATTATAATTATATCTTTATTAGTAATTTCATATTATAACCACAACCGTTATTGAATTTTTACGAAACACTAACCCGAATCAGCTATTAACTATTTGTCACTAATTGTTAGCTATTAACAATTGTTATCTGTTGTATGTTGTTACTAACCTTAAACCAAACCGACCCAAAATAATGGTTAGCAGTAACAGTCAAGGTTTAGATAGAAGAATGTGCTTGCATGAACTATCTTTCTGGGCTTCAAACATGGCATGTGATTTTTATTCTAGGAGGGGAAAAAAAAATTTACATTTCATAATTATATTTGTTCAGCACATGCTAGTAGTTTATTATGTTGACTTTGTTACCGATAGCAGTCAACAATTATTTTTATGGAAACCTGAAATTGCCAAATCTTCAAATGACATATGGGATTATTATTACATTGGAGATATCCTACTTTAGATTCATCCTTTCTTATATTTTGGTTGAGTTATGATGCTTCATAAATAATTCAATGTTAATGTCTGATGTTAAAGGTATTAGTTTGTTCTTCTGTAAAAAGAAAAAAAAATACATATATTAGTTGTCAGCAACGACAAAATGTAATCTAGTAAATTTTTTCGCTTACCTTTATATGGAAAACATTTTACACGTTATCGAATCGAGGGATTTAAGTAATGTTGGAGAATTCTAAAGTTAAAATACTTGTTATAAGTAGTTTATGAATGAATATATAAGTTAATTTGATTGAAATTTTACCTTACAGAACATGTGTTTGGGTTTCTTAATATTGAAGTATTTGGAGGCAATAAAAAAAATAAATGTTAGAATGAAAGAAAGGAAAGTACGAGGGCGGGAATGCGTTGGTCGACCAAGTTTCAATGAATGCTAAAAAGCTAAAAAAGAAAAGAAATGATATTTATTGATTTCCAATAGCGACATGCAATTTCTAGATTTGGAGATGAAAGGGATGCGTTTGCTTTTGTGTTTGGTCTTCTTATTTCATTCTTACCTTAAATCAAACCAACCCTTAACCTGAATTAAGCATCTAACACGTATTATGATTGAGTAATCATAAATGGGGTTTGATTCAATTGAGAATATGTGCGCTCGTACGCTCTCTCGTAGCCCTAACCATCAAAATGGTAGCTTTTGGCCCCCAGATGAGAAAAGCTGCATTTGTTAATGTGTTTATTTGTCAACTTCTGCTTAAAAGAGCCACCGTGGATTGGAATCTAATTCATTGCTTAAACAAACATCCCATTCCCACTTTTGACCATTTTGTCTTCCACTCCTCGTTTTTCTTTACGGAAAAGATTGGTGTCGTGCCAGTCCCCTATTGGTTCTCTCTTCATATGCCCAATTTTCTTATTATATTTCTTATTCATAATTAACTACCCCTTAAATGGGAATCATTGTATTGTATATCCATTTTGTTGTGCTCTCATTTTTATTTCTTCCGTTACTGTATGCGTATTATGTGTCGCTAATAACATCATATGATCAAAATTTGTATATAAAAATATTATGATTTTCAATTTGATGGAGAAATTAGTAATGATTAACTTAAATTATCAAATACGAAAATTAATAATAAGAAAGGGAAGACAAACTTTATGGACGGTAGCAATGGATATGATTGTTGAAAAACGACTTTATTGGGAGATAGTGCATTGGTATATTAGTACAAAGTAGCATAAAAAATAAAATTTATTAATATATGTTCTAACCAGGTTGGCACACACTATCATCAATCCAAATTAATTAACTCTTTAACAATGCAGACAATGCACCAATGAGATTGTGCTCTCTCTGCATTTCGATTTTAATATAACAAGTCAAAACCTTATGTTAATTAGCCACTCAAAAATAGCAAATTTTTCTGTCCACTAATCAATAAATAAACAAGACAAAGGGAATAATCTTTGATCATTTCCCATTTCAAACTTGTGGATAATAAGGTAAAATAAAACAAAGGCATTAAAGAACTAGTGATCAATAATCAAACTGCAGTTGTTTATGGATGTTAACATCAATGAATTATAACAACATCTCTTTTATCTTTATGATACATGAAGATTCTGTATTTCGACTTGTAGACTTGTTAGTTTTTCTGCAATTTCTGATAATTCATTTTGAACTACTACAAGGTTGTCTACTTTTTGTTGTGCTGCATCTTGATAAGGCTTCCCAATTTTCTTCACAAAGGTTTCTAAATTTACTGCGGTTTTCTGGACATCCTTCTGCATTGCTTCCTCCATTTCACGCACCAAACCATCTGCTAGTTTAGTTACCTTGTCTATCACCCCTCGCTTGCGAGATGGGAAATTTGAAACGGCTATGAACCTATTGCAGAATAAATAACCGATTAGATGATAACTATCACATCATGTAAAACTTCTGTTTTGTGGAAGATAACAAATTTCAATTCTGCATTACCCTCCAGCAGAACAGAGGCCAAGAGCAAGAAGATCTTCTAAAGTGGTAGGTAGTACAGATGTTAGCAGAGAGGCAGACAAACCAGCAGCTCCGAGTCCACCAAATGTTCCAAGGTACTAAGAACAAAACAGAAAACATTCCCATCTCAAGATCACTAAAACATAAATCCACAAAAATAACAATTAAACTTACTATCTCATAAAATAAAATGAACTTCTAGAACAACAATCCTCATGAACAGCATAAAAGTACAGAAATCGCCAGAATATATTTGAAAATCAGTTCCAAAACCTTTTGTCAATATTTCAGCCTGAAGTAGATACAATTAGCATCCAAAAAGTAGTTGAAGGGTTCCATCTTAATAGTGCGAAGGGTTATTTTTATAACACCTATACAATGCCACAACATTCCTTTTACTATAAGGTGACATTCATTTAAGTTACCTCCATCCAATTTATTCATGTCACAGTTCCATCTGTGAGCATGAAAGAAATATTGCCTTAACACACACCACATCTTGAGCTTTTGAAAATTGGATGTTCCGATGTCATCATCAAAATAGGGAGGAATCAACAAAGTAATAATAATAATAATAATAATAATAATCATCATCATTAAGGACTTAATTCAGATAATCTCACCATATCCAAAAAAAAATTAAAGCTCAAGCATAACACTGCAAAATTACAGACTATGCCACCATTCTACTGCATGAGTTACTCAAATACACATATTACTCCAAGAAGCAAGTCCTCATTACTAACTAGTGACATAGAGTACAAACTACAATCTTTGCTAATAGAGGTTTACTCTCTCCCTACCAAAAACATATCCCATTTAGGTGTAATTCAGTCAGTATGGAATGGAATTGCTCCTATTCCAATTCCGTTCCAAAATATTTCGTTATTTAAAATTTCAAACCATAACAGTCCAATTATTTGGATTTAAAAATTTCATTCCACACCATTCTGTTGAAATTCGGTATGGTATTCAGTAATTCCAAATTTTTGCGTTATATTTTATAGGATATTAAAAAACATAAATTTCAATTTTTTTTAATTTAAATATATTGTTTAAACCCATTAAATTTAAAAATAGGAAAAAAATTTAAATAAATCACAAATAAAAGTTTAAAATCACTAAACAAATGAATGAAATAATATTATTTAAGTTCGAATATACTTAAAATTTTTTAAAATTAAATTGCTAGTAAATGCACTTCAAAATGTGAAAACATATGAATATTCAGTTTTTCATCTCAAGTAATTATTTGCATTTCTATACATATACAAGGTTGTACATATAAAAATAAAATTTCGGTATATGGACTGGAATTCGGAATTTTATTATAACATTCCATTCCATATCCCATATTCCAAAATTTTACGAAATACATTCCATCCCGTATTTCATATTCCAAAATTCCAATCCAAATAACAATTTCAGTTTGGATTTCGATTTAGATAGGTAATATTCCAAACCAGTTTACACCTCTAATCCATTTATTGAGAAATAAGTTTATATTTTGAATTAAGAGGGAAGTAGGTGGCACAAGAAATAAACAGGTTCAAGGGTGGATGGGGACAACCAAAATGACTAGAACTAACCATAAATGGCTGGTCCCTAGCATTTATGTGTTTTACATTTTGAACTTCTAACCAGCATGGGATATTCTATCGTGCATAGATATTAAAATCAATGTGAATAAATATCCACATAAGCATTTAACTTTAACTCTACTGACCGACGTTCATTGATTTTTAACTCCAATGCTCAAGAGACAATTATTCTACTTCACTGTTTCCTGACTCATCTAGTTCAACACAAAAAAAAAAAAAAAATTAAGACTAACCACTTCACGTATTTCCTTTTCGAAAAGCTTTGAAGCTGCACCAGTACTTAAGTTGTTTATCACTTGCAAGCTGAGGTCATCAACTTTTCCTGGCAACTCATTGGTCTGCAAATGCATCTGCGTAGCTGGATTGACAAGTAAAGGCCATCTTTTTTCAAAAGATTCTTTGTACAGCTTCCCTTCATGAGCACTATTTGATTTTAGCCATAACACATACTCTTCAAGTAGCTCCTACATGACCAGATAATTTCAACAAATAAAATTATATAAATTATAATCAATCCCAAATGAAAATCAAACCAAAAACACAAATGAAACAACACAGAAAGAAATAAAGTGCAGTAAAGTGATTTAGGACTTCTAAATTGATGAGCAAGCAGAAAATGATGAAAGTATTCAATGTATGAAGAACACAATATAAGAACCAAGAGTGGACATGCTCAATCAGTTTCTAACAGGTCAGAATGTCACTCACTTGTGCTTCTGAAAATGCAGGACCAATTATATCGTTTTGAACCCTGAAGGCAGCAGCTGTCATGGCTGATTTTTCCCCTTTAAATATATATGAGGCAGCAACATCAAGATTTGATATTTGTAGTGTGGATTCTATAAGCTCCAAAATGCGGGATTTTGTTTTTTCAATCTGCAATTTCATGTCCAAGTACATTTCACAAACCAACTCATTGTTAATCTTTTTAATTTTATTATTTTTTCTAAGCTTCTCTGATATTGAAAGGAGAGATAAGGAGGGAATGCATATTCTATGGAAACAATACCAGAAACAAAGTTTTCCTTTGCCAAGAGATGCTGTCCTTTTCTGTCCTCGTTGCATACTCTTTCACGCTATCGACTATTTCATATAAAGCGGTTAGATCCTGCTCAGCATCTTGGAGTTCTTGTTTCACAAGAGCTTCACAAGTAGAAAGTATTCGTTCAGCGATTGCAATTGGAGTTTCAAGTTTGAGCTTCATTCTTTCCATTCCTGTTTCTGTTGAGCCATCTAGAAAACTATACAGAAACTTCTCCAGTTCATAGAAGCTACTGATATTCCGATGAGATTCTGAAACTGATGATTCTCTACTATCATCTTTGATTTCAGATGAATCCGACAGTTTTGCTTCAAGAGCAAACCGAGCAGAGACTGGATACAATATCACATTTTCTGTGTTCAGCACTTTCCTTGCATTCTCCTTGACGAATGATACAGCTTCCTCAAGCTAAAAAATGATGAAGAATAACTAAGAACATTTGAAACTTTCTCATTCTGGCAAACATAAATAAGAATAAGCCTGCTACCTTTAATACATGCCAACAATATTTTTGAGAGTTCAACAACAAACCTCATTGGCATTCCTATAGAGGTCAGATTTATTTAACACAAACACAACTTTCTTCTTCCACTGTTGTGTGTATCGCAGAAAAGAGACCTGAATCAGGGATAAAACCAAAATCATCTTTGGAAATAGTGAATGCTAGACAAAACATTTCCAAAACTTGGTGCTATTGCTGTCCTTTAAACGTCCAAATAAAGGTTACCAGGAAAACATGAATAGATCATCATCTCATTCCATCAGAAGCTAGTCAAAGCGCTTCTCTAGATTACATAATACTAACAAGTAACAAATAAGCAACTAGTTTTGCAAATACACAAGCATCCACATAAATGTCATATTTTTTTTTTATCATTTTGAACTCTCACAAATAGATTATAACAGAAGTATAAAAAATCATCACATTAAAACGAGATACGATATTACCAAAGAACCCAATGGAACCTAATATTGTTTTATGCAAAGGAGTCGTTGGCTGAGTGTCTGAGCAATGAATTAGTCTATATGCAAAAGATGTAATCAGAAATCCACATGTCATCAATTCTTACCTATTTCATTAAAAAAATAGCTGACACACAATATTATATGCACCAGGTGCAACTGCTAGTGTATACCTCACTTTCAGTTAATGGGCGATCAGCAGATATAACAAAAAGAAGTAAATCAGCACGGGGCACAAATTCCTCAGTGAGGCGTTGCTGTCTTTGAAGAATGACGTTAGTTCCTGGTGTATCAACAATGTCCATCTGTTTGAAATGAATATAATTAAATAAATCAATCACATTTCACAAAAAAAAAAAAAAAAAGGACTAAAGATTAGAGAACAACTTGAAAGTTTCAATAAGCTTAAACTATTAGATGCAGAAAATGATGTTCATGGGAAAATGACAGAAGGATTCTTTGATATATTTAAAATGTTGAAATATTTTTACTTTATGCTGCTGAAGCAGTTAAGTACTTCAATGGTTCTCTTTGATGCATATGCCTTTTTTGCCTACTATATACGTGATGATTTGTTTCTAAGGCAACAATGGCATACTAGAGTGGAACTAAGGGTGATACATTTTATTACCATGTCATAAGAAATAAGTGCAGAGACAAATAAAATAATCCATATTCAAACAACCAGAAGCATAACTTGAGGTGTCTCAAAGAGAATATTAACCCATACACACATGTAAAAGTTTCCAGCGAAAACTTGCTGAAATTGCAGCTAGTATCCGTAACTTTAGCCAAACAACAAAAATGAAACACCAGGAAAAGTTCATGGTGATGATATCGAGTTTTGAGTGTTAATTAAGCTCAAAAACCCAGTACATGCATCATGCATTGCAGCTAAAAGAATTTGTGCTCATGCTGTCATGCACATACAATATCTGAACTCATAGAAATTAGTTATATGAGGATATCTCAGGACTGTACATGAGATCAAACCAAAAAAGATTCACCTCCTTAAGAATTGGAGCAGGAAGGTAGCAGATGTACTGGCCATCTGGATGTCTTTCACAACGCTCTGGCTCTTCAGAATTATACTTGGAATATCGTAAGAATGTGATCTCATTGGTTGTAGGAACAACACCTTCTTTTAGGTATCTTTTCCCAAGAAGCGAATTAATGACAGATGATTTACCAGAATTAAATTCACCCTGGTGCAAAAGACAAAAAGTCATGGAAAGTGGGAGGAAGCACTTGAACAGCATTTTCACAAAAGTTAATGAAGCGAGTAACTAATGAACTCTGTCATTTTTTTTAATGCTGACAAATTAACATTGTTTTCTTGAAGATGAAGCTATCTTCATAGAAATGTGAAGTGCTGGAAATCAAGGGAAAGAAAAGCCAGTAATAAATATGTGCTGTTTTTCGATAATTACAGCTCAACAGCACCTAATACCACTTGGCTAAACTATTTGCTAGGGTAATAACATTAAGAAAAGACTGACAAAAAATAGGATCTTCAAAACTAAGTCAAAGACAAGACAGCAATGAACTGAAAGAACATATAGTAGCAAAATAACATACAAATAACTGCCACATAACACTGTTGATAAAGCTTGCTATGAAATTCCTTACCAAATTGGAATTTTATGATAATATAAATTCATGTGTCAACGTAAGAAACAGGTGTGAATGGAACCAAAAAAATTGATTGGGAGGTGAGCACCTTATGAAACAGAAAGGGGAGGAATAAACTCAACATTTTTTTCAAAAGATGTTAAATGAAAAAAAAAAAAAAAATTCATTAAAGACCACTTTCATCATAGGTCTTCCACTGAAAACAAAAGGGATTTATTTGAAATTTAGAGCTAATACCAATGAATATCCCTGGAACCAGAATTTGTTGAAGTTCAGCACTCAATTACCACTATAGCCAGAAAAAATGGCTCATCAATTTGAGAAACGGCGTCAATTAGAAGTGTCACCTCCTCCATCTGTCACTCAGGAAGAGAACCCAGATTCAAGCATAAAAATGCAGCCAAAAATTTGATAAATGTAGAACTGTAGAATTAAAATAGTTCAACCATTTATTTTATATAATGAGCACCTGAGGGTCAGCTTTCTGAATAACATTAATAGCTTCAAGTAATAATGATCTCTCTTTTTCTATGAGCTGTTTTTCTCTGTCCTGCAATTTAACAAAGCCTGCTACCCTCTTTTTCCCTTGAACATCATTTTCTACTTCCAACAGCTTAAGCTTGTTGAGGCTTTCAAGTTCATTCTTTGATCTTCCCTCCATTGCACTTATGCTGTTGAATAAATGACTCAAGGATTCATCACTAAATGACCTCAAATCTTCCAATGACAAAACTAAACCACCAGCACCAGATTTTAGGAACGTTGATGCCTCCGCAATTGACACTGGCATGCTATGTGAAGCATAGATGACAAAGATTGGTATTTTCACATCCGAAAACCCAGGGTGCATTTTTAGATCTACACTTTTCTCTTGATCGACAGAATATATAAGAAAATCAGCACCTTCAGCATTAGATGCATTAAAGGCCGCCCTAGAAGTCTGCACATTTCTAGCTACTAAAGGGAGAATTACAGATTCAGATTTGGAATTCATCATCATATTTCTGGCCACAATGGCAGGCAGACCTGCAATTGGAGGCTGAAAGCATTACTTCTCTATCAATGGAACAATTATGAGTACAAAATCTCATTGAAAGCATGTAAATAGTACTAATTATGCAAACCTAACAAACGTTCATACAGACTTTTGATAAAATATACTAACTCTGCTCCATGTAAATTTATATTTCAACTAGAATTCAAAATTCAAGCTGCATAATCACATTCCTCTACAACTCACAAAAACAGAGAAAAATAAATTTATCAGAACTTAATAGGAGTGGATTAACCAAACCTTGATCGGAGAGAACAACCCCACTAGCATTAACAGCAGCAGCAATATCAACGCGTTCTCCAATCAACAAATAAGCACGATTCCTTACAACAGACTTCAACAAACACGCAGCCTCATACAGTTGCTTCCCGCTTCCAACCCCGCCATTGAGAACAACAATGCCCACCCACTTAGAAACGGCCTTATCAACAAAATCCAAAGCGTCCTCGCTACCCAAAATGTCATCAGGTTCAAGCTTGAGAGCAATGCTGGGAACTTTGATTTCAGGGCGTTTGTATCCGCCAGGAAAAAGCGTTCGTGGAGGCAGTGGCGGCTGATGTGGCGAGTCCTGATTGATTGAGTGTTGAAAAGGGTTTTTAGAGAGTGAAAGAATAGGAAACTTATGGGTTCGGTGGGGCGGAGGTTTAAAGCGAGGGAGAGGAGCGAAGGAGGGAGACCATGGGGAGAAGTAAAGAGGAGTAGAGGTGCGGAAGCAGAGTAAAGGTAACATGGAAGTGAAGAATTCAAAGCATAAGAGCTGGAAGAAGAAGAAGAAGAAGAAGAAGAAGAAGAAGGGGGTTATCTGCAACTGGAAGGACAAGGAGTGGGGGTATCATATTGATCTTATCCTTGATGGTGGGAAAGGGAAATGAAAGGAGCGAGTGAATATGGAACGAGCACGAGCAGCTATACCGCTCCAAGGCCACGCCACTCGGTCAACCTTATGTAGTTGGACTTCTAAATTTCTTTTTTTTTTTTCTTTTTAAGGAAAGGTAGTTCTAACTTAGCTTAGATTTTATTTTTTATTTTTATTTTTTCAATTTAAGTGTGAGAGTTAAGACAGTCACCCTACAGAAGCGATACTCTTCTGTCAACCCATTAATTATTAGATTAGACATTGAATTTCTAAATTTATAATATTTTGAATTATGTTTAAATTTAAAATAATTATAGACTTAGTAAGTCTCCTATCAAGGGTAATTAGATACAATATATCTCGAATCTGATTGAGACATTAAATTAATTTAAGACACTTAACACTTAGAATAAGGAGAGCATAAGTCGGATAATACTGTAACCGAACCAAAAATCACAAAAAAAAATTAATATATCGATGTTATTTTAATCAAAACTAATGTCATATTTATGATTAGAGCAAGTAACGATTGAAATAGACACAACTTATTAATTTTTTATCATTATATAAAATTTTTTTAAAATAAAATATAAAAATTGGCTATTTCAAAGAATTACAATAAAAAAAATATTTGGAGCTATAATTTTTTTATCATCGAAAATCACCATAAAATAGAAAAAGGTTTACACCAAAATAAAGAAAAGTGAAGACGAGTTTAATGGTGCAAAAATGGATACCTAAAACTTGTCAAAAGAGGTCGCAAATTTTCAGCCAAAACTTATCGTGATGAGTATGAGCTGTACTATTTTGGAATGGACTTGTTCCATGGGCCCCTGATGATAACTTTGCATTGGAGAAGGGTCTTGCACTAATCCAATTTTTAATTGTAATTTTTTAAATGGAATTTGATTGAAAATGAGAGCCCTGGGTATAAAATCATGGTCCAAATAGTTGAATATTGGACGACCAATACTAATAGACTTGTATATATAGGAAGAAGTACTGCGTATACACCGGATTGGTACGCAATTACCTCGGGAAGCTGAAACTCCGCTGCACTACACTACACCACACCCCCCCACCCCACTTCCTAATTCCTCACGCTTTACTTTCCCCTTCATATCACCAAAATCAAATCATGGGTAGAAAGCCTACCGCTTCCAAACTTTCAGAAAAGTTACTCAAGGTGATCAACTACTAACCTTTCTTTGTTGCTCATATGCTGCTTTGCTTCTATTATACATCGAACAGAGACCGTGGTTTTGAATTTTTTTTTTTCTATTATTGTTTATATTTATATGCCTTGTTATTTTTTCTTATTGCTCGTCTTTGCTTAATTTCTTCCATGCATTAGTTGGATGGTTAAGATTTTGCATGCATGTCTGATTTTATTTTCCCAAGTTTTTATTTTTCGTATTCATACATATATATTTGACAAAGTATAATCGTGTCTGGTTCTTTGGGGATTAGGGTTTTAGCTTGTAGGAGATGGGTAATGTTTGTTGAATCAGCCATCCTTCTTTGGATTTTGTATTTTGATCAATGTTGCATGAATGATCAGCTATTGGGTATTGCTTGCTCTTCTTCAATATTCAAGGAGTATATTCTGTTTTCTTGTTGAACCAAAACTCCTCAGTCATAAAGAGTGTTTCTTTGTTTCGATCATTCAAGTATCAGGGTCTATTTATTTTTTAGGTTCTGGATGGTACAGATTATGCATTGTAGCTAACTTGTTTTAGCATTAATGTGAATTGGAATTGTTTGATTAGCCTGTTTTCTGCCAAATTAATATTGTGCATGCTAGCGTTTTCCAATGGTGAACTATGGGAAAAGAATGGAAATTTTCTTGTGGAAATTGTTGAATACTCTTGTTACTATACACTTTTGTTCTTGTGCTTTCTTTACCCTTAATTGGCATAATTGAATTATTTGATACTAACAACATTTCCAGTATAAAAGCTTTTTATGTTAGTATTTGAACCTCAATTTAAACAATTTGATTCTTCTTGAAGCATGACAGCACAAATCCAAATGTTGAGCCTGAGAATGATAACCCTTCCTTAGAAAAAGTAGACAAACTGCCGGAAATTGCAAATCCCATCCCACAATCACCAGAAACAAATCCTTCTGGAGCAAGTCCTAGAAAGCGAGGGAAGAAGACCCCTGGTAGAAAAGTTAGGCGATCTGAACGTCTTTCAAATGCATTTATGACTAGGGACGACCAAGACGCTCACCGACTTATTCAAGAGATAACTGTGAGTGAAAGTGATCGAGATGATGAATCTGCAGAAGAGAAATTGCCAGAGCCAACTTTGAATGAGAAAGGCTTGGAGGAAAAACTGGAATATATGGTGCAGCTTTTAGAGACACAAGAAAAGACCATCAATGAATTGAATTCTAAGGTTTCAAAGTCTCTCATATGAATGAAACTCTTCCCTATCCATTTTTATTGTTTAAATAATCCTTTGTAAGTATAACACATATTGAAATTCATGGAAATCTGCAGGTTACCGGGAAACCCATTTTTAATGAAAGCTCTAGTACTGGGGAGATCACATATAAAAGCTTGTACCTTAATTCCCAACAGAAGGTTAAGTTTTGTGTATCGTTGGCATTTCTAGCATTTCACCTTTTGTTTTCAGTCATAATCAAGGGTGTCTGCTATTTATACTTGAAGTATTATGTTCTTTTGCATTTATAGATTGAAGATTTGACAGCAGAAAATAATCAGCTTCACAGGAAGTTGGAACGTGCTCTTGGTAAAATTGAAGTGGTATGGTTTCTACACTCGATATCCAACAGGTTTTTCTGTCTTGTGGAACTTGTTTTGGAATTGTAATTGTGGAATGGGGTCCCTAAAAAAAATTTCAATTTTAGTCAAATGGCTAATAGTAATAAGGGATCTACGTAATTGATAAAATTCAAAGAATTTATGATGATTTGGAAACCATAAATTGGTACTAACGAGTTTAACCACTTTGAAGAATACAGTTATGCGTTGGTTGAGATGTATGCTCATATTTTCTTGTGTACATTTTCTTTCTGCAATGTTGCTGTAACTTACTGATAACAAATTGTAGAATTAATTCTCAACACGTCATGATTTTTAACTTTGTGTTTTGTAGTATGAGAATGGAAATCATATACTCACTGAAGTGTTGGAGAAATTTAAGGATGTTTTCAGAGATACATGCTGGTTGTCAAGTCTGGCGAAATCTCCTGAGGCAACAGTAGAAAGATGTCTTGAATGCATGACTTCTGCAAAGAGAAAGAGATATGATAGGGAAACTGAAAAGAACTGAACTGAGCCGTGTTTTCATTTTGTAGTTGTGTAGTGAAGTCCTTTATTTCGTAGTCGCCCTGGTAGTTGTTTTTGTCAGTCTCTGTTTTCACAGATATGTAGTTAAATTAAGTGCAACAGTTAGCATATCAGTTGAAACAATGTTGGAATGATGAATTTCTTGGACAATGATAAATTTGGTTTTCATCCCATTTTTATATTTTTCTATTTTGATTCTAATTTGATGCTTCGAATTTGTTATGCCGATGCTGACTCACAATTTGACGTATCAGTAGACATTTTCTTGCGGAGATTATGTTTGACATAAGAACATGATGTGAGAAATTCAAAGCGATGCGGGCTTAAATAATCTTAATTATCTTTATTTCGTTTGAAGAACAATAAATATTACAGGAACGATCATTTTGCGTAGTAAGAAGCAAAAACTTCAAAACTTAATGGACTTTACAGAGTCGAAATCAATAACTGGCTTTCATATCTATTCTTGTTCTTGTTGAAAGCGGTCGTCAAGGGAAGTAGAGAAACTAAGAAGATCAATCCCCGGTGCTCCTTCTGTCGGGGATTTTGGTGATGTTGATGGAGAAGAAAATTCTAAGCACATTCCTTGAACAAGTTGCTCATAAGAAGCAGAAAGATCTAAGGAGTTAAGTTGGTGATATTCTACAAGCTGATTAAGGCATTGGTTTTCCCTTATCAGATTTGCATTTTCATTTGCTAATCTCGATTTCTCAGCAAGCAGAGCCTCCATTTGAAGCCTCATCTGTCAAAATTTATTAACGCAATTCCCATTTTCATTAAAAATTTAACACAAATATATATATATATATATATATATATATATATATATATATATATATATATATATATATATATATATATATATTAAACCCTGAAAGTTATGAACTTATTATTACCAGGTCATCTTCCTCAGG